>JAFELO010000449.1:1569650-1610105 GCA_017140195.1 Eumaeus atala | reverse complement strand
AAGACCGAAGCCCTCCTCTTCCGCGGGACCGGCCGCAAAGGACCCCGCCTGGGGCCGCTCTGCAGATCGGAGAGGAGAGGGTCAGGTTGAGCCCCCACATAAAATATCTGGGGCTCATCCTTGACGGAGGGTGGACCTTCGGCCCACACTTCGCTATGGTGGGACCGAAGGTCGTGAAGGCGGCGAGTGCGCTGGGCAGACTCCTCCCGAACCTCGGAGGACCCAGCGCCGCCTGCAGGCAGCTGTACTCCGGTGTCTGTCGGAGTATGGCGACGTACGGTGCCCAGGTTTGGGCGGACCGTCTCACTGCGAGGAATAAGGCCCATCTGCGCTCTGCGCAGAGGGTCCTCGCAGTGAGGTCGATCCGGGGGTACCGTACGGTATCGTGGGCTGCAGCGACAGCCCTAGCCGGCGAGCCTATGTCTCGGATAGGAGGGCTCTCGGCCTGAACCCCACGCATGACGAGATCCTACGGATTCGCCGGCTAGGGCATGTGGCAGAGATGGGGGGAGGACCTGGAGGGATTTTTTTTTAACTACTAGTTCCAAATCCTCAGAACTTACACTTGCTGGTGCTTCTTCCACTTCATATTCTATTGCAGGTACAAAAAATAATACTAAAGAATAAAACAAAAAATAATAATAAATATAATCTCATCCAGTCTACAACCTCAATCGGATGGAAGATGGAGGGCGGTGAGCATTTTCTGTGAGAAGGAAATAAGGCAGATACTACGTCTTCGCGAAGTTGTGGATATAGACTCTGCGTGAGTGATAGGGCAGCCGGACGAACCTTGTTTCTGACCCATTTATATGGCCTACACCACGGATCACTGTCTAAAGTCTCAAAAAACTCTTTCCAGGACTCAGCTTTCGCTTGTCTTATGCCGTCGCAAAGTGAACGGCGCGCGCAACGATAATCTAAGCACTAGTAATTTGGTACCGAGTATAGCGGCGGCGAGCCACCACGCAATCTTTCCGTAGCCGCTGAAGCTCTGGGCGCCACCAATAAGAGTTACACCTAGGCACGGATGGACCCAAACAAGGCATACACAGGTGTCAGTTATTTGCGGCATAGCATTAGTAAACCACTCAGCAAATGATTCTGTTCTGTCTTCAAGAGGGAAGGGTAACCAGAACTGAATGATCGCAGCCTCCTCCAACAAACCCTTGTCCAACTTCTTCAAGCCCATCTGGTACCGGAGCCATCATGCAAAGTGTGAGACAATAGACCAGAAGGTTCAGTGGCGATGTCATACCGAATGTATCTGTGATCCGACAAAGTCTCAACGTCCTCCAATACACGCCATCCATCAATCCTGCTGACTGTATGACTCGCGAATGTGAGATCTACTATTGAACCACCCTGCTGTTGTACACAAGTGCAGCACCTTGATTTATAAGTCGCAAGCCCGACCAAATAACCCAATCTTCTAGAGCTCGACCTCTTGAATTCGTAGCCGTAGAACCCCATAGCGTAGACTTTGAATTAAAGTCAACAGCGACGACAACAGGATGCGACACACCACCAATGAAGGCACCGATGCTTACTAAAAATGCCTCATATTCAGCCAAGCTTCTATTTGGTGAGAAAGAAATCCCCACCATGGTTAAACCCCTAACGTTGGAAGCTATTAAGCCATTGCCTCTTATGGAGCCACACGCTCGTAGCCTTGGGCTAAACACCAAAGCGGCCGTGGAGTTTGCGTCAACAACCCAGTCGCTACGAGGCGGGACGCGAAAAGGCTCTGAGATCACAGCACATATTAATCGACCACTCTGCCATCGATTGCAACAGGAGATCTTGTGCCCGGGCGCAGTGGTTCAGGTTCACCTGTAAAATCCTTAATGGTGACGTTATTAGCTGGTTATGGTCTCCATCTCGACCACCGTGGTCACCGCCTTGGGAATTGGAATGACACGGCAGACACTATTTGCGAGCTCGTCCTCTTATTTAGCATGGACTTCCCGCAAATATTACTACGAACATAATGTGTCGTTGGTTTGCCATTTGTGGCGCCATCTTATGACCTGGTTGATCGCAGCGGAAACAAAGTTTTCTTGACACCGGAATCTGCCTGTTGGGTAGCATCCTGACGGTGACTGCTGTCCCAAATAATGTTGGCGCCATTTACCACTTTGTTAGCAGCCTTAACTAAACAAATCGACGGATTTCACCCACCTTGATTGCGTTAACTGGACATACACCTACCCTGGCAATAGATAGACATTTTAGAGGGCGCGATATTTGGTTATTTCCATCCCCAAGAGCCAAGAGAGGCGGTTGACCGTCAATAGCGCTACGCTTACGAGTGGCATCTCCAGCCTTTCTACCCACAGCCGAATACAGTCTTCGCGACTAGAGCTCCACCATCTTAGTTTGCTTGCACGGTTTGACTGTCGGCGCCAGGAATTTCTAAAATTCATGCTCCCGTTATCGCTAATCTGAAACGAACCGTCGGGATTTCAAGGGCAGCGAAGTCCACCTACCTTTTGGCTTCAGCTAAGACCCTAGCGAAAGAAATACGAGGGGTATTTCCCCTGCGCGCCAGGCTGTAAGGTAATCACCACTGCAGCAGATTTGAATACACGTAGATTGGTTTTCTTTTCTGTTGCGGTTTCACCTACAAATTTGCGCTTCTTACTCTTTTTTACCACCTCCGTCCAACCCTCCTCTAACTCGACAGGCGCCTGTACCGGTTTGGAAATTTCAGCTGGTGCTACCGGTGGTATTTGTGCCGTCACTCCGCTAGCTCCCGCAGTTACTTTTTGGCAGCTTTTGCTTAGGGGCTGGGTTAGTCGGCGTCATCAGTGTCATCACGGGCAAAGTAAGCTAGCTGTAAAGTAGCTTAGCTGAAGCCAATTTTGCTGCTAACGCTGCCTTCTTTCGGTCTGCGGCAAGCAGAGGTCGGAGGGGCTGCTCCGGAAGAAGGCGAGCCTCCAATCCCTCTAGCCGAGCATCCATCCGAGCGCTCGATTGTGCGACTGCCTCACGAATTGCCCGCTGCACCATGTCCTCAAAGTCCAAGCTAAGTGCTATACCAACTGGAGTAACCTCAGTACTCGCTTCTTCAAGCTCCTTTCGAAGATTTGACATCTCTATTTTTAACTATTCTAGCTTCAGACATATGAGCATTTGTCACTTCCAGAGCTTTTGTGTCGGCCGAGGCTAAGTAAAGACACCGCCGCTTCCTGAATATCAGCAATTGCCATGTTAAGCGCCTTCACTCAAGGTCCACTCTAATTACGCAACTTTTTAACCACACCAGTGATGGATGACAGACTCTTGGTGATTGCGACTCCCAGGGCGTCTGCAGTCAACATCGCTCCGCCAGAAACATTGGACACGCCTGACCCCGTGGGACGAGCTCCTCGAAGGGAGGAGATACGGCACGTGAGATCCCCATTGCTCTTGCGTACCGCTAGTGCTTCTTGCAGCCCTTAGACTGTGATATGTCCACATATGTACCAGTCGTGGGCGGCGTGCCCCTTCCACGTTCCACGCCCCAGCCAGTTTTTAGCAGCCTAGTTGTTACAGCCGCCTTTTCTTCTGTTTCAGAATCTTCCGGTCACCTCCACGTATTTTACGGATAAACTGCTGGGCTCCACGGAGAGAATCCGCTGACTTCTTCACGCGAAGCACATGTGTTCTTACCAGAGCGATCACGGAAGAACCGTGAGGACCTTCTATAGACAACTATTTTTCCATCTGACGATACTGGTGTAACTCTTTTTGATGCCAGAACATTATCGCTTGTGTCCTCGGTGTCCATTATCGTGCCTGTGTTGTTGTTACGAGGACGAGCGGGTTGCTCGGTTCCTATGCCCATAGTGCCCCCCCTCCCCTAGTACGTGGGGCAGCGAGGGGTGGGATTCCCTCTTTAGGGTACTCACCCGGGGACTACATTCTTCTCTGCTTTTTGAGTCCATTTTTTCTGCAACTCCATTAGGGTTGGAGCCGGACCCGCAAGGACACGCCTGCACGAAGACAGGTGAATAATGGCGCCCTTGGAACGGGATTTCCACCATATAAGGCCATTCATCCTTGGCCAGGAGCACGGATTGTGGGTCGGATTATTGGCCGTTGGTTAATTGAACATACCTCTCTCGCATAGGTAAAGAAGAAAGATAGGAATAGAGCACACTCCAAGCACTTGAGTGTCAAGACAACAGAGTTAAACAGTAGTAGTACAACACTGTACTACTACTGTACTATATGTATTGCTGGAAAGTAGGGGGTTCTGTCCCCCTATCGTCTCCCTAGCCTATAACTGCAGGGACGAGTGTAACAGCGTCGCCTACGTACTATATGTCCTGTGCATGTGACTCGTCTCTTATGGCATAGTAGCCAAAGTTCGGCTATATCATTATGCTTAATTACATCGTTTTTGGGATTTCCCAAACTGATTGCCGTCCAGAGGATTGTTTTAGCGTACCTAACAGGAATAGTCTTATCGATTTTTTTCTAATTCCCCTACTCATTCCTTTTTTCTACGAGATTGTTAGTCAATCAGTAGTCACGGGTCAGGTAGCTGGGACTGTTCCTTGTCATGACTCACTGCGGTATGTATGTAATATATGAGCTAGTCGGATTCGTCTATGAATGGTTCACTAGCAGCAAAACAAAAAAATGGCATATCTCACTAACAAGCCTATCGATTTTGTTCATACGAATATTCGTTAAACGTTTTTATTAAATTCTATAATTATTTTTTTAAATTTTCTCACACACACACACACGCACGCACACACACACACTCACTCACGCACACACACACACACACACACACACACACTCACTCACTCACACACACACACATTTTACCACTTTAAAATCTCATAACCTATGATAATCAAAACTTTATTAGGAACCGCAGTACCATTTAGAAATAACTCTCCAATGAACCACCACATGGCTTACCTTTCAATTTTATTTTCGAATTGAACCCTAAAAGTACACTCTACATATCTGGAACATTCAACATCGCCACAATCATTGTCGAGCACTGTCAGGGAATGTTCACAAACATGCACCAATCCACTTTTTTTATTTATAAACAAAGCGTTGGAGCGAGTGTTTGTAATTTTGTGAACCACATCGGGCGTTGATCTTATTTCGGCTATGCTAACAGAGATAAGCACTATCACAACACTCAACACTCAGATTTCGAATTGTTTATATTTTCACAACATTCATTTGTTTTTAGGGGGTTTGTTACCGTGGATCCGGTGAACATGAACTCCCAGCAGTTTAGCTTATCGTTGTAGTTGCTGGATGTCGATATCGTAACATGTTAAACGCTTGAAATACGTGCCTGCTTCTTATGCTTGTCTTTCCCGTTGACACAGATATGTAAATTTTTATATTCTTTAATAACCTTGAACAAATAAATAAATTTATACACTTTTTCCACAAGAAATTTACTTTTCACTTTTTAATTAAATTGTTTATGAAAAAAGTATCTAAATTTATTTATTTGTTCAAGTGTTAACATGAATTTCCATCATGAAGTGACAATACATTCAATCAACTATATCTTTAATAACCCTTTTTTTGCGTGAAACCCCTTCAGGTACCATCTACCCAGGGCTATAGAGGAAATGTTTATGTCGCACTCGAACCTTAAAATGGCCTAAACGCACACGATGCTCCGCCAGTGTTAAGGAATACCTTAAAGGATGAATCCTGGAGACTTCTGCGGAGGTCCCACCGAGAATAGCAGCGGACCTACGCCCTCTTCGGCCTGCTGCATCCTGCATCCAGCGCCCTCAATACTTTTAGAACCCAACACTTTTATAGCCGCGTCATTCGATCGGTCTATGTCAGTGTAAAAACGCTCTTGGGTGTTGGTCGTTCACCACTTCGTGATTACACCAATTTACACGTCACCACAAGACCAATGACTGGTGTCATACAGATCATGTTTGCCTGGGGTCGAGAGATCAATATGGCACTACGCAGATTAATACTTGACACGGCGATCTATTAGCAGTAAACGGAACATGAAGCGATAACTCCCGCGGACTAACGACGTGGGTAACGTGGCGGGGAGCCACTGGATGCTCGTGACCGTGACCTGTGGTGCTGTGAGGGAGGCCTGTGTCCAGAGGCGGACGTTGTCCGGCTGACGATGATGATGATGAAAGCCATATTCAGATTTCTAAATATGTATCTAGTAAAACATGTAACACATGCAATATTCATTTACACGTTGTATTAAAGTTTGCTAAATATTGGGAATACACATTACACATACAAGTGGATGTAACAATGAGAATAACTGTTGTTAGATAAATAGCTTTAATAAATATTTCAATGCACGCGATAACGGGGTCAAGTACAAACTAAATAACAAATTCGTAACATTGTCTTACTCTCAACCGTCTCGGGCTATTCGATACAAGTTGCTCTAGGGATCAAAGCAGGGTTTATACTATTGTTTCACCATTGAGCTAGGTGCTTTTTTGAGCGTAAACATATTTTTTTGGGATAGTTAATAATTCGCTCAATAGTAACTTATATTACAATCCCACCAAAAACATCTATTGTAATAAGTAATTTACTTAATAAGCTTAGATACTATAGAGACTATTTTGCAGTTATACAACTTTAACAGTAATGTTTTTTCCTGTTAAATATATTTAACAGTAATGTTTTTTCCTGTTAAATATATTTAACAGTAATGTTTTTTCCTGTTAAATATATTATGTTTATGATTAAATTACGATTATTTACGCGTTTATAAATTTACAATAATCACTATCAAAATCCACCCACACCATCTGCAAATTCTGACGGCTGCGATTACCTATCCTATAGCTAACTTCAAGACACTGGAATGTCAGATTGCGGCCATCTTGTTTAACTAAGAAAAAATATATTTAGACCAATTATTGGATACTAGCAATTGTATCCATCCCCATTATTAACATTAGTACAAATCATGCAATCTTGCATATGTGATGTAAAATTTTTAATATGCTCTTACTCAAAAATGGACGGAGAGTGGTTATCAAAACATGTTTATTTAAAGTATTTTATATTTAAATATAAAAGTCACACGATTGTCCAGTTTTACGTTTTGAAGTCTTAATACTGTCTTTTTACTGGATATGTATCAAGGAAAGATAAGTTTAAAGTACATATTTTTCCAAGCGTCATGCTTACGTATATACGTCTTCATATTCGTTGTAGAAACAACTTAAACTCGTTGAAACATTCAGTTCCTAGCAGATAGCCGGAAGTTCTGCGGCTAACTATACTATACACTCTGTAGCACTAGCTCCACCCTAGGCACTGCTGTCTCTCTACACTGCAGCACTAGCTCCGCCCCCGTCCCTGCACGAGTATCTCTACACAGCAGCAGTTGCTCCGCCCCTTCACAGCTCGAGGCCCCCTACGCAGCGGCACTAGCTCCGCCCCGTCACTGCTCGAGACTACACCGCAGCACTAGCTCCGCCCCCGTCCCTACTCGAGACAACACCGCAGCACTAGTTCCGCCTCGTCACTGATCGAAAATACACCGCAGAGACTATACCGCACTACTAGCTCCGCCCCGTCACGGCTCGAGGCTCTCTACATAGCAGCACTAGCTCCGTCCCCGTCACTGCTCCAGACTATATCGCACTACTAGCTCCGCCCCGTCACGGCTCGAGGCTGTCTACATAGCAGCACTAGCACCGCCCCCGTCACTGCTTGAGGTTGCGGTGTACGATCCTCTTGTGTCGACTGACACAGCCCGCCGTGCGGAAGGTCTTGCCGCAGTCCACACAACTAAACGGCCGTTCGTCCGTGTGTGAGCGGTTATGCACCTGTTGAGAAGCTCATGATTTAGTAGACGCTAAAGGTAACACCAGCTAAAGTACGCCCTTATAATATTTTAAGTCACATATAAATACGATAAAAGAAGTATTTATAGTATATGAAAATCACATTTGTGCTCGTCAGGAACGGCTAAGCCTTGCGAGGCCTAATGTGAAGCCCTTCCTCGTTCCCCTTTCACCTCTCCGCGCTCGCCCCATTGTACGTCAGCGCACTGTGCCATAGCACGACAGGGCTACAGATGTCGTATGATGATGATGCGATGTACCTTGAGTATGTCCATGGTGTTGAACCTCTTGCCGCATGTCTCGCAGCCGTACTTCCTCTCGTTGGCGTGGTACACGAAGTGCCGCCGGTACTGCGCCAGTATGTGGAACGTCTTGCCGCAGACCTCGCACGTCTTCTTGGGCGTGGGGTCATGGACCGCGCGGTGGATGATGAGGCCGCTCTTGAACTTGAACCTCTTTTCGCACACGTGGCAGGAGTAGCCCTTGTCGTCGGAGTGCGTGTCCAGGTGGCTCATGAGGTTCTTTGTGTGTTTACCGCACACTTCGCAGATCTTCCAGTAGTCGTATCTGTTGCATACAACATGTCAATAAATCATAACAATATTATAATCTTAATAACAATATTATTGCGGAAGTCTGTTAGTATGTTTTTCATTCGTTCAAGTTGAAACTACTGCACGGACACAGATTACAATCTGGAATAACAGAAATATTTTTTATTTGCAAAAGCGATGAATATTTTTGTGTGTGTGTGTGTGAAATGTGAAGCGTGTGAAACAGCAGGGCACAGCTAGTTTTTGATATATGTAAATGTGGTACATAACGTACAGAATATAAAAGCTATTTGTGGACTCTTCGCATTCATATATCAGGGTTGTATATTGTACAATTTATCGTTGATTTGTTCCGAATTTAAGTTATGTGTTAGGCCAAAGAGTTATTTGTTATATTTGTACCAATTTCAGTCCGAAGTCAGGCAGACGACGGTGCCTTGCAGAGCATGTTAACCAGAGCCTGATTCGTCTCCGCACGTGTCAGATTTCCTCTCCCATCCGAGTCGGATAATGAGGGAATTGAGTGCACGTGTGCGCACGTTGTGCTGCGCAATTTTCTATTTCAGAGGTGCACCAATGTTATTGTCTCTATGATATTCATACACCTCTGAACTGCGCGTTTGACGACGCATGCGCCGTATTTTTTACATTTGTTAGTAACTGCGGCACGACGTACTGTTCCAAGTGCCTACAGTATCATGTATCCATTGTATCATAAGGCAGTCTGCACCTGATTTTCTCAAAATCTGCCGAAAATTATTTTCATGCACCGTTTTCATCCACAGCCTGACTTCTTCAAGCACACGCCTGAGCAGTACCTCAATCTGCGTGCTTTCTTCTTCTTCCTCTCCATTTTGATGGGTTTGCTGATCTCCTCCGGCTCGTAGTCGGTGTCCGCGTGGTCTGTGACGTCATGCGGCGCCTCCAGCTTGATGCCGGCGCCTCGGAGCGCGCGATCGGCGCTCTGGCACCGCCGCCGGAACTTGTACGCGGCCTCCAGCTCGTTGAAGCAGGGCAGGCATATGTGGGACGGGAGCGCGTCGCCTGCTGCCACCTGCCAACCATCAGGGACGATGCAGTTGGTAGATACATATGACGCAGTCGGATTGTCCCAATCGCCGTATTCCATTATTCTAAAGATAAGTAGTAAATGGTTTTGACTTCAACTATCATTGGGCAACTTTGTAAGTTATGCTTTAGAATCCATATTTTTATAACAAATATATTGTGATCACCGACGCCCATAAATATAGGTTATTTATATGGCGCAGTAGTATTATATGAAACGTCGTTTTGCATTACGGTTAAATTTTCAAAAACAGGGCTGTTTTGTTTTGCGGCGGGCCAAGGATAAGCCAGATTGAATACGTCTGAATGAAATTGCGCCAGAAAGCGTTAGGCATTATATGTTGTTCAATAAAGCTGGCCGTATTGAAATAAAATTCACATTTTCTCGTTCTAGTTCGCAATTATAAAACTCGCGGCGTTGCTTGACGTGACAACAACAACGGATACATCGAATACAGAGAAAAAAAACCATACCCGTATACCGAGCTAGCCTCGACGGTTAGGCGGCACTACGCTTTCGTGCTCAGGTGATTTTTTTATATTTGCACTCAAAGCACTAGCCCTAATTTAATACTTGTATCAATCCTTATCACTGCCTAAAATCAAGATGTTCAATGCGGCTAGACGTCAGGCGCCATATTGAACTACCTTCAATACATTGTGTACCTTTTCATTACAAAAAGAACTTTGTTTATATTTTATTTAATTTAAATAATAAAATCGAATGCCTATTCGTATATATAATATTCAACTGTACGAAATTTCAAATGCCAACATTTGCGCAAATATTTTTTAAAATATTTTTTTCTTCGCGTATTAATTTAAAGATGATCTAAAATTTTAAAAGAATCAGTTGTTTAACTTGTGCCCTACATGGACTGGCCATATCAGTAAATATGAACACATTAATTACTGCGTATTTCGATATGGTTGAAACTGTGTGGTGCCTTACGGTATTATTTTCTGGGGAAATTCTAACGATAAATAATTAATATTTAAAATTCAAAAAAGACACCGGAGAGCTACGTTCAGATTTAAAATATCGGATAGCTGTAAATCCTTATTCGGAAAGCACAAAACTCTTAACGCTTCCGTCTCTGTATTCACTTGCAGTATCATTGATTGTAAGGAATAATACCCATCTCTTTCCTCTAGTATCGAGCCGCGTAACACGAAACAGGGGTAATGGTGATACACTTTGTATACGAACCTCTAACACAAAATTAATGTCGAAAAGTATATTTTGTACGGCTACCATGATTTATAATAAATTGTCAAAAAATCTGAAGGATGGAAATGGAATGTTGTTTAAATTAAAAGTCAAAAAATCATTTGCGGAAAAATGTTACTATAACATATATGAATATTTAAATGAAAAGTCCTAGTATTTTGTTTTAATGTAATGGTGAATCGTAATTTTATTTTATATTTGCGGTTTTTTGTTGACTCTAAATTGAATATATTGTCTATTATTCTGTGACAATTTGTAATTTTCTGACATGATTATTGTTTTAGGTTTATTTTAAAATGAATTTGTTCCATGTGCTTTACTCATTTGCCCACCAGCGAGACTACAATATGTTGTTACTTGTATTAATACTCTTACACCAGAATGTACAGATATCATAAAATATCTTCATCGCTATCTTTAACATTTTCTACGCATTGTATATACAATATGTAGCAAGAGCTGCAAGGAGAAGATCCTCGCTCTTAAGAAGAGGATGAATTGTAAGAATAAACAAATGATATATTAGTTGTTGTGGTTGTTACCTCAACGCCGCCAACAGTCTTCAGCTTCAGCGCCAGCTCCACGCCTTGATCGTCTCGCTGGTACACGCTGATGCAGGCGTCGTCGCCCGCGCAGGACCGGCACTGGCTCAGCTCCGGCTTGGGCTTGCACTCCTCGCCGGCGGCGCCCTCGTCGGGCACGTCGGACGAGTAGCGCGGCTTCACGGGCGGCTCCGGCCGGCTGTCCACGTAGCTCGACATCGCGTCAAAGTAAGGCCAGTGCTCGTTCAGTATACCCTTGTTTGCAAATTTTCTCTTCCACTAAAGAACATGATCTGATGTTATAATAATCTAGGAAATGTGAAATGGCCATGCGGGATCGGAATGACGAGGGGTTATATTGTAGCAAAAATAAAATAAAGTACATAAAATCAATTAAATTATAATTGTACAAATATTAGGCAAACGTGACCTGGTGTTCACTAAGCAAAACAATAGCAATTAGAACTAAATATTAATAAATATTTAAAAATTAAAAGATGTTCTAAGTAAAAAGATAGAAAAGAACATGTGTGTCAGCTCCAACATGCGGCTGGAGTTTGCTCCTTAAGAACGAACATGATTCTGAAGTGAAATGTGCGCAAGAGACGTTGAGAGGTAAAACTTTCCTCTCAGTTAGTTTCATTCCGTACATTCATGGTCAAACCAACTTGCGTCCACAATGATTGCAAGCAGGTCCCGAAGCGCACACTAGTCACCAACTCACCCTGTATGTTTTCAGTAGGTGTGTCCAAATCTCCTCCAGATCCAACAGGCTGTGATCGAGTGGGATACCATCAGTTCGCAGTTTCTTCTCCACTTCCCTGACATTAAACATTTGTGGTCAAAGTTTTAGTAGTCAAAGCTAAGCCGTATGGGGATAATTAATAAAAGTTAAAACAAAAATAACGGATACTCATGACACGTGACAGCATACTTTCTATCACGTCCCGCCAGCTGCAACGCTATAATGGCTCTTGATTCTAAGTTACACCAGGAGCACAACTCACCGCCATCCTGAGGCGCGTTCCCGGTGCGCGGGCTCGAACAGCGCCTCGCACTCGCAGCGCGCCCTGATGAGCGACAGAACCCACGACTCCTGCCCTGTACCACGTGACCCAGTGTTATATTACGACAGATTTATTAATGTTCCCAGAAAATTTAAGATAAACTCCAAATCTGTAATAAAGGCAATAAGGCCATAAATGATTTTCGATAATCGATTTCTTAGCAAATTTTGCCGTATTAGACATGTTTTTCATATATATATTTTTTTAATCATGCACTAGACACGACTCAAAATCATTATGTTACCGGGTGGCCACAAGGTTCAATAATGGTTTAAAGAACGTAACTTTTTTAAACAAAAAGTCAAAAGTATTGTTATAGGCTAATTGTTTTTTTCTAGTGTCTTTCGCACATTCTAAACAGAAACGTGCCTATAATATATTAACATCTCCCAAATGAGCCGTTTTATATATGTAAATATGTAAAAACATGAGCAAAAAGGATCATTTTCAACACCACCAAATAGTATAGTACCTACCACCTCTGGTAATTAACTTTTTCTCAAATCATTGTAGTGAACTAGTCTTGGTCCCGAAGGCAGGTTTAGTTTTTATAAATAAATTTCATTACAAGAAATTACTGGATATATTTTGTAATAAACTTTAACAAAAATAATTTTTTGTAGACTCACAGCCGAGCAGCGGGTTGAGACTCAGGCTACCCTCGCCCAGGTACAGCTCGAACAGCTGGTAGTACACCCACGAGCGGTTGTTCGTCGCCTGCGCCTTCTGGAACTCCTGGAACATACCTATCTATATCATACCTTTTCACCTCCCTCATGTCACGATGTTTATCAATTTTTCAGACGGCTCTAACGGATCCTTTTCGATTTAACGGGCCCACTCCGATTTAACGGAACCGCTTCGAATTAACGGATAGCACGGAGCAATGAATCAGTATAATACTCACAGCAAACGTCGCCGCCCACTTTCTACTCAGCTCCCTGCTTGACAAGGTTTTAGGAAATCCAAACTCTTCTATCATTATGTTGCGGAGTTCACTAGGGGCAGAAGTGAAAAATGATTAATGTATCTTTGGCGTCATATGTGTTAGAGAGAGAGACGGGGAGAACTAAAGGAGCGCCGACTGCGTGCATGGAAAGTGTACGATAAAACGTTAAATAGCTGCCGCCGAAATATTTTGCATCGCCTAGAGTACATACACATTTTACAGTGTAAAGCAAACGCGCATTCGGAGCCGTTTAATAACTACAGCTTGTTGTGTAGACGTGTTGTCTACCTTTCTTCCTTCTCCTCAATGGGCCGCCGGAAACTCACATAACGCGACAGCCGTTAAGTTAAGTCAGCATAATTATGCCGATGCGTTGCCCATCTTTTCACGACCTCAAATGTCACCAGCTACTCACAAACCGCACGAAACGCGATACCGCAAGTGTCACTTTACGGCGGTATCAAGGGAGCGAGAGGTACCTGCCCGGTCGTGCCGGCCCAATTCCGTTACATAGGAGGACGTAGTGTCATGCACCATGCTGTTGTACCCCTTGTTAGCATAGGATGGGGACGATACAGGCGCGGCTCAGAGTCCAGTCAGCTCTTCCAAGCTCTTTATCTATTCTCTCAATCGCATCTACTACTTCCTTTTTCAAGTACCAATGAAGTCTTAGTAATCAATCGAAACTTCCACGTTTGTTTTTGTTTCTTTATAGCATAAGGAGTAATAAAGCAGGTAGGTAACTACCGCCGCCCATAGACATCCGCATGAACCGAGGTTGTGCAGGCGCGTTGCCGTTTGTTACACATTTTGTAGTTAAGTACAACTAAGTACATAGAGTCATTAATCAAGTCTCATAATTAAAATACGCCTTTCAAAGTAATTCATATTACCCATTCTAAGTGCGGTTTGTTGCATAAGTAGAAGAACTTGAAAAAACAGGGCAAGGTTGAGGGCAAGAATCTAGTTGTGCGGATATTTATGGACATCGGATAACACCGACTCTCGTTTGCCCCTTATAAAATGTGAGTGTGTGTGTGTGTGCGTGTCAATGCAGTGATCTTACTTCCAGGCCCACTTGCGCTGGCGGAACAGCCAGTCCTGCTGCAGGCGGATTTGAATGAACGACTCAGTGATGTCCTTTGACCCTGTGAACAGCAACATGACATAGCTCACTCCACGCTGCTTGAGCCATTTGTCCATACTAGCTTCAATTTGCTTCCGGCAGCCACTCTGGCATAAGCAATGCAGCTAGCTAATTTGGTAAAAACAAACACAATACATATTCTATTTCTTTTTTCTCATAAGTCTATTTTATTCGTCCGGGACATATTCTATGTTCCTGGAGTGTAGCTTAGGCACGTGGAGCGACGCTCGATTGTAGCAAAGGTAAGTAGAGCTACGCTCGATTGCAGCAAAGGTAAGTGGAGATACACCCGATTGCAGCCAAGGCTAGTGAAGCTACACTCGATTGTAGCAAAGGCAAGTGGAGCTACGCTCGATTGTAGCAAAGCTACGCGAAGCTGCAAGTGTGTGCTGCGGCTACTACGAACTTTCATTTGGTAGTTATAAGTTTTCACTGGTATCGAAAGTTTCCAGTTATTTTCTAACTAATAACAGATACTGTGACATCACATGAACAATCTGTTGCTCTCCAGTTACTGACCAATCAACTTTAATATATCGCAGGAGCGCTAACACCATTGCTGACAGATAATTGGTTGCTATCATTTCATGTTCAATCAGTTTTAGTAGTGACTACCATTTATTACATATCTGTGAAATTCTTTCATATATCACAAGTCCGAAGTATTTACCACTTGATTACTTTTTTACTCACATTGAAATTCTTGTCCCTCTTCGCCCCTCGCATCCTTCCTCCTCTTGCGCTTAACCGCCAGCTCGCGTGGGCCCCGGAGGCGCTCTAGGTACTCCTTGTCGTGTGCAAGGAAATACTCTAACATCGCGTCGTACAGGGACCATTCCGAGCGAGTACCGTTCTTTGTCTTCAGGCGGTGCTTCCTCTGAAATGTTAAGCAGGTGGTTACATTTTAGGTCACTATGCTATGCAGCTATGCTGGTATCAGCGTGACATAATCAGCCCAGCACAACCACTAAGATACTTCTTGCTCACATGATACTGTAGCAAGGTGACCGCTGTTTTGTGCTGTCTGTGACTTGTAATTGAAGTGATACAGGGAAACATAAATGCTCAATAATTGCATAATTACTAAAAAGAAGTGTTGCAGGATCAAAACACTCACATTAAAAGTCATCTTTATGTGATGCCATAAGCCTTTGATATCCTGTATACAACAGTCTATTGGCAGATCCTGACACCTCAGCGCTCTTTCTATTGCTCTGGAAATAAAGCAAAGTTTTATGAGAAGTGAAAACTTCTTCAGTTGCATAGGGCAGGGAAACATTATTATTAGTTTGCATCAGCGAATATGCTGTATATAATGCATGTAGTAGTGTGTACCTCTTGTACTACGAATAACATTTTAAGATAAATAAGTTCCTATGACTGTCTGTGGCAGGTAGTGAACTTTATGCCTATGATTGTATGTGTGGCTCTATTAATTGTGTAAGAGATATATGTTACACATTGAAGCAATGGCTATGCAGCATTTGATACTGTTTCACGTCGGGATGGACTACTGCAATATGCTCTAGTCACTAGTTGTAAGCTTGTTCAACCACAGATTTCTAGGACACAAATTTAAGTAATTTTTCAACTTCCAACAGCCCTAAAGTTGAGGTGATACACAATAATATATTAGAACAAGTTGCTTCTGATGTTTACCGATTTCCTAGTGTGCATACAAACACATATTATTATCAGATGAAAGAAAGGGGAAGGTATATATAAAATATAAGAAGACATACCTCCACATGTTTTGAAAGTCTATCTTCATCTCTTTTGCTTCAGACATACACATGATTAATTTCAATCTCCACTCATCATTCCCTAAAATTAGAAATACATATAAATAATGGAATAAACTTTGATACATAATTTCATTACAATTAACTTGAGACTTAATGAATCAATAATTTGTGTTCTTCTTACAACTACTGAAATAGGCTACTATTATTTACATCTTTAAATGAAAATATTATTAATATTTTCATTTAAAGATGTATTAGTGCAATCTTTTCAATGTATAAACTATTAAACTAAAATGGGGCAGCCCCAAAAGGACCCTGAAGGCGTTATTGTACTGGACGCGGAGAGCGCTGTCCGATTTTTGCATAAAGAAGTCCACAGACTTATGACTTTATTATAATAAAGTAATTAGAATACATACTAGCAATCAAACACAGATTTGCATGTTGCCTATTTTTTATGTCGCGCCTGTGGTGTGACGGTGAGGGTGTCGCCCGTTAGTAACTGTTATTTAATGTTTTTCAGATAACACTTAACATGGTCCGTGATTGCAATGTGCCGAAATGGCCATAGGCTTGCCACCTATGACATCATGGGCCTCAGTTTCTTGGCTAATCGTGGGTGTTCTAGTATATGTACTGACTTACGAGTTGTGGATGTACTAGCACACCTCTGCCTATATGTTCATGGATAACAAGCGTAAAGGTATTTTACTTTACTCGTTTATTTTTTATAGTAGTAAAATATACAGCTAATGGTTATTCAGGGATAATATTTAATTTTTATTCAATGATTTTTAGAATTCTTTACTTCGGAATTTTGATTTTTAGAAATTGACTCAAAAGTTTTGACTTTGTTAGTTACTACTCCGAAAACAAATCTTTTCTCTTAATTTTTTACACCACATTAAATTACATGAACCAAGTACACAAATTACACACTTTAATGAGTGGCTTTTGTAAAGGGGTTTTCAATTGGCGCGGTTAGATTTTGGCGCCCCGTGGCAGCCATTTTTTTTGGTGATACCTGTCAAATCTTTTGTTTATTATTCAGTTGTTTTTGCCAAATCAACATGGCAAATAACACGATTAAACAGCACGTTCAAATGATAAAATCAAAATTAACCAGCCAACACCTTTAAGTTCAAGGAATGCAAAATTGGCCGAGAACATTACAGCGTTCCGTGAAAGTGTACAGCAGAACCCGAGGGAGTATATTACCCGACGGAGTATATCCTTCCGGTGCACAAGAACTCGCCCTTTCGCAGACTTCAACTTGGCGAATTTTGCATCGGGATTTGGACCTACTCCCGTACAAGATTCAACTGACCCAGGAGCTCAAAGTTCATGACCATAGACAACGCCGTTTGTTCGCTGACTCGGCTTCGAATCGTTTGGAAGAGAACCCCAGTTTTGGACGAAAAATCATCTTTAGTGTCAAGGCGCATTGTAGGATGAATGGCTGTGTTAACAAGCAAAATTGCCGTATATGGGACACAACACAACAACAGACATGCCACACGAGACTCATCAGGTGATAATGCATCCTCAAAAAGTTACTGTATGTGGATTTTGGGCCGGCGGCGTCATTGGTCCATATTTTTTTGAAAACGACGTCGGTGAGGCGATCACCGTCAATAGCGAGCACTACACAACATTGATAACCAATTTCTTATGGCCCACATTGAACCATATGGACTTAGATGACATGCGGTTCCAGCAGGACGTCGCTACGTACCACACAGCAAATTCCACGATTGACATTCTGCATAAACGTTTTGAGGGTAAGGTTATCTCTCGCAGGGGTGATGTGAATTGGCCACCAAGGTCATGGGATTTGACCCCGCTAGACTTTTTCCTTTGGTGTTTCTTAAAGTTGCATGTCTATGCAAATGAACCACAATTGACTGATGCTCTAAAGGTGAACAAAACACAAACCATCGCTTAAATTTAGCCAGATCTATGCCGTCATTGAAATGGGACCACCACAAAAAATTAAGTCATATTCCACACTTAATGGCATTCATGCGCTTTTCAAATAAAAAAATAATTTTGTCAATACCTCACACTTAGCTAGCATTTCAATCTACCTGTCCTTATTGAATAACCCTTTATTTAATTTTTACTTACATGACTCATATTTGTCTAATACTTTGGTCTTTCCATAGTGCTTATCGAACATCACATAATACTTCCAATCCTTGTTTTTGGTCTTCTTGGCTATTTTGTATGACTAAAAATAAGTAAGGTTAATTTCATGTGGGAATATTAATGTGTTATTATCTCTACAGTCAAAACTCATGAAAATCTATTCAGTAGTTTAGTACAAAAGCTTAGAAAATACACAAGACATGCATGTATAAAAATTAAAGACACTTCGACATCACAGCCATGTAACTAACATTATGTGTTATAATGAAGCCTAATTTTGCAGTTATGACAGAGCATTGGGACAACTAGCTTATAATATTACTTCCAAGCATATTGTATACTTACATAATGTTATTAAATACTTACGTCATATGTGTATGACCATTTCTTTCTGACATGTTGAATTGTCATCTCATCAGGAAAACCATTCTCTTGTAATATTTTAAAGAAATGACTAAAATAAAAAAAAATATCTTATTCATATTTATGATTCTAGACAGAATTGATGTGATTGTTCATGTTGGCCCTTCATTAAGTGTTGTTTTGAAGGTGCTTGTGATACTTTTATTGTAATTACTTCCAAGCTATACAGCAACCTCTTGAGAAAATCAAAAATGCTAATCAAATTCATGAATGTTGGAGTATTTATTTCTAATTGTATTTTGAACTCTTACATGTCGAGCAGTAACAACAATAGAGTAATAAAATAGGGATACATTTAAATTGCTATTTAAAAAGACAACAACAACAAATAAGAAAGTAGATTACTTACCTCCAAGGCTGTTTCAACTTTTTAAATAACCAATCATTTTCAAATCTTAATTCGAATAATCTTTTAGTAAGTTCCGACGTCCCTAAAATCATAAACACTATTATAACTATTAACTTTAAGTATTTGTAAATAATAATTTACCAAAATAACTTACAGACAAAACTTTTTTCTTCCATTTTAAATAAATTTAAGGAAACTTATGGTAAGATATTACTTAATTGGTATTAATTGATACTTTTGTACGTATGTTCAACTCCAGTACAAAAGTATCTGATAAATTACAGTTACCATACTAAAAAGAAAACATTTTTTGCCTCTATTACTATTTTGAGTTTTGACAGAATTCAGAAAACCAGGCAACTGACATGGTTTGTTGTTTGTTGTAGGATTCGTCCTAACGGACAGGCTAAGGCCATATGATCATACCGCCTCTTCTACAACATGATCATCACGATTATCACCCCTTATTGGTCCACTGCTGAACTTAGGCCTCTTTCAATGAACGCTTAGACGGCCGATCTACTGCTACTCGCATCCATCCCAGACCAGCTACTGCACGAAGATCGTCTTCCTACCTAGTGGACGGTCGAGCAACAACAGCCTCGTCTTTTGTAGTTTATTTTTCTTTAGTTGTTTTATAAAGTGTACGAGGGGTGATTGATAAATATCCGAAACGTCAAAGGCAAACATTAATAATCTATTTGAGACAATTTTATTGTTCAACGTAGTTTCCTTCTACCTCGATGCATTTAGTCCAGCGCTTCTCCAAAGCCGTTACACTAAGTTGATATAATGTTTTCTCTAAATACTCGTCTAAGGCAGCAATGACTTCATCATTTGATGAAAATCTTTGGCCATCTAACTAGTTCTTGAGATCCATTATCCCTCCCTCCCTATTCCCCAGATCTGGTCCCGTGTGACTTCCACTTCTTCACGATAAGTGGAAGTCGCACGGGACCAGATCTGGGGAATAGGGAGATGCGGTATCAATTCGAACCGCAATTCATAAAGTTCGACAACTGCAACCCTCGACAAGCGCACATGTGCGTTGTCATGGCGTCGTAATTCCACTCTCATTCCACTGCATAGATTGTTCTTTTGTTTCAGGAGTACAATGCTGTATCCACGCTGCATAAGCTGTCACATAACGCAGCAAAAACCCGTTAGTATCACGCTTAAACAGCGCCAAACACTCCGATGTATCGTCTACACGACGTAGCTTGTGGTTAACAGTGAGCAAAAGCGACACTCATCGCGCGCAAAGCTTTATCATTGGCAAATGTTGGTTTAAAATGTTAAAAAAGGCGTACAGGGGAGAGGCATCTTTGCCACTTGCCGCAACTTTTAGCACCGATTATTCAAAACGATTTTTTTAAACTTTTTCATCATGTCCGGTTTCATGACTTCATTTGTACGACCAGATTTTTAAACACTTGGAAAAATTATGTTTAGATTGTTACTATCACAATCTAATATTTAGCTTGAATTTGCTACGATTATTTTTATATGTTTAGCATGTTGCAGATGATTTTAACGAATACACAATGATTCGCATTAACAAAAAAATACTATTTCAAATAATTATTATTTTCGGCTTTACAAATGTATTATTTCTATATACTTTATTTTCATGCCTATCCCCTATAAGTACAAGGCAGAAAAAAGGAAACGTCAGGTGTCATTGAAATGTCACTACACACATTTTCTATTTCATTCTAATTTCTAGCACATTTCTTTCAGATTCACGTGCTTTTTGAACGAATTTCATAACACCCTGAATGCGGGGCGTTTTTTTTAATTTGCTATATGAGTTTGTAAGAATAATAATTTAATTACGAACATAATGTGATGTTGCGTTAAAAATAATGCATCGAATACTATCCGCAAGAAATTTGTGTCAGAATAGTTTAAATGGACTACCACTACCATCAACATTAAACTGTAGAAATATATCTACAACACAACTAAAATGCCAGTATTGTCAAAAAGTACTTCTCACGTCTCATATTACAGGTATTTATTATATTTTTGATAATTGTATTTGATATTAGTATTAATACTAATGTTATTGTAAACATAACCTCATAAAAACGTTGCATAACGTTCCAGAAAAGCTTTTAGCGGTACGCCATCAATCTACGAGAACGGCTAATGCAATGAAATCTCAAAAAAAGAATCATAAAAACTATAAAAAATATGGAGAACTATTAGCTGGTAAGTTTGCTTGACCCAATTATATTTGTTTACTTTTCAATTCACATTATAGATATAACGTTTCTTTTACAGTTAATGATAGTAGTATGAGAGAAATGAAGGTCTCTATAAGTAAACTTAATGCAACACACCTCTCGAAATTAGCATCTAGTTCTGTATCCTTGGGCCAACTTCATAAATTGACTAAAAGTTCAAAAATATCTAATATACCAGTGGACAGGGAACTTCTCAACACAGTGAAAGCGCAGATACTTAAGAGATCTCCACCAGAAACAAAACATGGCGATAAATGTGCTCTTGTGTTTACAAATCACAAAATTACATCCTTTGAGGAAAGATTGAAGATAAAACAGCACATGGATGCAATAAAAGATAGTTATTATAGTTTTAGGAAAGCAACACTGTATGACCAAAGGTTACAGGACCTTCAATATGCAATAAATGAAGGTCTCAACCAGGAGTTTCATTTTGAAACGAATTTAAATGAAAATGTAGACACGACTGAGCAGCGGACAGTAACGAAGAGTCCGCATGCTATATTTAGAGAATTGTTCATTGATAACAATAATTTAGTCAGTTTTGACCAGGAGCTAATGAATAATTTATCACATTACCAGTGAGTAATTTTTTAATTTAAATTAATAATAGACAAAAACATTGTCATTTGAGTGTCTATTCCTACGTGTGGATATGACCATGCATCCATATGTTAATCACATAATTTTATTAAGCATTGCCTCATATACCTTCAAACATTGTCATTTTTTTATTGTGTTGAAAATTGTATTATAACCTCTCCAATTAGACTATTTCAATTAAAACGAAATATGGAATAAAAAATATATTTTGATCTGACTTGATACATATTTTGCAATATTTGTGTATTCATTATGCCAGTTATGAAATTTGGGTGTTTGTGGTTCCTAAACACAAAAAACTTAACTTAGCTGTTCCTTGAGGAATACAGGGATGATACAAAAAATCCTCTCTTAAAAGAGTGGATTTTTTGTATGAATGAATCTAAACTAATGCTGATGAAATGAAATACTGTAGTATACTCTAATGTATTAGTCTCGCTGATCAATGTTATATCTTCCACAGGATGCATGGCTTAGTACATCCGGCAATAGATTGTGATGAGCAATCATTACATGCTGAAATGGATGAAGCGAAAGACTTGGATGAAATCCATAGGGAAGCTGAAACAAAGTCCTTGAGTGTTAAAAAAGCGTATGTTGTATTGTTATAATGCTTTTTATATAAAAAACATTTATTTATTTATAGACTTTGCATAAATGTTGTGTATCTTTACTTGTGATTTTACACCATGCTATGCTCATCATGTCGATTTTTATTGGTTTAAGGCTTATGAACTGATGATTTTTATGAACTTGGCTTGTAACCCAAACCAAGAGAAATAAAACCCCAAACCAAAACAAAACATGAAATAATTGAATTCCAACATAACACATTTTTATGGCTGGTACTACTCACCATTACATAGTTCTTTTGTTCATAGGACAGTATATCAAAAACTGTTTTGTGCGACTTATAAATGAAATACTTTAAGTTATCAGAAATGTTACAGCAAACAAGCTATTAAAGCAAAGAAGAGGAGGCTGCGTGAGAAACGGCGTGTGGCGCAGGAGGTGAACATGAAACAGGACATGAGAGAACTGGAGAGGAAAGGGAAGCACGAGGGATTGCAGCGCCTGCTCGCCTCGCACATCAACCTCCTCTGCTCCCTCCACATGATGGCTGAGGTGAGTGTTAAAGTCTCTGAAAGTATAGCCACTGCTACAATGGAGACAAAATATAGAATGTGAGAGTTTCCCTTTCTCTTGATCAAAGTCTACTATTTATAATATCCACAAACTCACTAAGAATTAAGTTAAGGTAGATACAAGATAGTGGTAGTGCCTTGCTGCATAGGAGGCAGTAGTGCTTTGCCTGGTGCATGACACTATATCCTCCTATTCAATACTCGGATTTGGGCCAGTACGACCGGGCAGGTACCTCTCGGTCACTTGACACTGCCCTAAATTGACACCTACGATGTCTTGTATCATTCGGTTCGTGAGTAGCGGGGGGCCTGGTATTGAAAATTGTGACTCACTGACCTGCAGCCTATTACGATGTTGGGACCTATTATAATATCTAGAGCAATACGCTTTATGTTACATATCCTGAAAAAAAAAATTTAAGTCAGCAGTCAAAACCTAAGTGATATCAGAGTTTGGCCGAAATTCGAATAGATTATTCAAAACAACACTTAATTTTCATATCTCATTAAAACTTACTTGTTATTATATAATTTATATCATATCACATAAATTTGTTTTTTTAATTTAATATGTTTTAGTGATAGAAATTTCTGGGTACATTCACCTTTTGGTTTGATATGCCTTGTGTACGTTGGATGAGAGTGGTTTAAACAATTAGTCATTTAACGAGGGAGGCATGTGTTAAGCAATAAATTACTAACTAAGATAATGATAATAATAATGAATAAAAAATTATAATCCAGACGGTCCTGTAGGATTATGATATCTTAGGAATGTGTAATTTGATTTATTTTTTACAATTTCAAACAATTCACACATGTTTTTTTGATGTATCTATATCAATACGTAGTTTGTAAACCATGCTATAATCCACTGTAGGTGGTTATGATATGTTCAAGTCAAGGTGAGAGACTTAAGGTGTAAAGATTCTGTCATCCTCATAAATCTTCAAGGTTCATGTACTTGCATCATGACATATTATAGATACAAACAACATAATGGCCAATTATAATAAATGTAGGAAGTTTTTTTTTTGTCAAATGTTTTATATATTCATATTATATTTCAGGGTCGACAAGTGCTACAGTATTACAGACAAAAAAACTTGAGGGTTCCTGAACATCCAAAGGTATCTGATGTGAGAATATACAACACCTTGCTCCATGGATATGCTCACTTTGTAAGTTGATATAGCTAAATACATCAATAGCTGGTTTGCCCTCCTTATCATCAGGTCTAATGCATCCATCAAGCTAACTCACAAAAAATATACATAGTATGAAATATTCTAACACTATCTCACAAACCGAATGTAACCGACTTGGTGATGTAATTTTGAGGGAGGTATCATAGGAGAGGTACCTCCCCGGTCGTGCCATCACGATTCGGTTGCAATGCAGCATAGCACTACTTATAAACGTTTTTTAAGCAATAATAATAATAATAATGTCGTCCTAGACGAATTTGGGCCACAGCGGCCATCTCTATTGAGAAGAGCCATCTGTGCGGGGCATATTATAGTGCACAAGTGCACTCCTTATTACTATTCCGATGGGTCGGCAATCCGACACGACCGGAGAGAAATCAGGTGCAGGACCGACGGCTTAACGTGCTCTGCGGGGCATGAGTAGCACGGCCAACGGTCTAACTCCGAACAATTATTTGAATTTGAAAAGACCTAACAGCACTTTTTATGGTCCGACCCAGGATTCGAACCTGGGACCTCAGTTTGTGGCTGAACATGCTTACCACTAGACCACGAGGCAGTTACAACTTAAGAATCAAATCACACCGGGACTTATGTGGCGCGCACCGAACACCAGTGAAATGCAATTCCAGCGTCATATAAATTTAAACTTTGTCCTTATTGCTTATAATGTTTACTATAACTTGGGAAACTTGAAAAACTCGAGCTATCCGACGACACGTAGGCCCCGTTCCCACGAGAGATTTTTTATCGCGCGTTAAAAAGTCGTTGAAGACATATTGACGCCCATACGTTTATTCACACGACGATACAAAAAAAGCGCCGACCTGCGAACGATAATAGGCCCAAGATGTATGGTTCTTTTAACACTTTTTTCCCGCTCCTACGATAGAGGAGTTAAGAGGCGCAGCGCGTCTCCGATAAGGTGCGATCGTTCGAAGTCTGGCGTATAGGAATGTTGCGAGCCGCCTCGCGTACTCGTCAGAACGATCTCGAGGTAGCGCTCGCAGTCACCGGAAGGTGCGAACCTTCATTGCCCTGCGCACCACTTTCGTCCCGCTATGAATGGAGTTTAATTATACTACCAAAGTTTGTCGTCTGATAATACACAAGAGTTATTTTACAGCAAGAATTGACAATACATTCAATCAACTATATATAAGATGTGTAATTTGCAGGGGCACTTACACAACACTACAGAAATGCTATCGTTTATGGCTGAAGACGGCATAGAGCTGAACGCACAGAGCTACGCCGCCATATTTGAATGTGTGGAAAGGAGCACCGTGTCTGACAAGTTATCAGTGTTAAGCACTTACTACACAGATATGAAAGAAAAGGTACAAAAATTATCAGTGTTAAGCACTTACTAAACAGATATGAAAGAAAAGGTATACAAATTTCCATTTGCGGATGAACATCACTATGCTGTGTAGATTCCTGCAATTTATTCCTTAAAAAAAATAAGTTTAAAATCATGAGAAACAGTGACGAAGCAGTCGAGGAGTTTACATCTCGACACTCGACACTTGTCACTCAAGGGTTAGCAGATCACTCAGTTCTCTACAGTACACAGGAGTCCAGGACCACTGTAGCACCTTACACTGAGCATGCTGTGGTGGCATTCAATATGCTGGTGTTCAAACTCGAACAATTCCGTAATGCAATAATCGTAATATAATATCTGTTCTAAAGTTATGTTCAATGTGTTAAAGTTATAAAATTATGTCAATGTTCAGGGCATACTTCTAAACGACATATTTGATAAGAGCAAGTTCCTGTACGACCAACGTGAAGTTGTCCTCACCGCAGCCCGTCGACTTGAACCTCACTTCACACCTGTCTACACTCTTCCTGTACTAGACTATGATTGTCCGTTATTAGAGAACTTGAAGTTGGACAATATAGAGAATAGAAAAGGATTATTGACTTCACCTATAGAAGGTCTGCTGACTGTGGAGGAACTGTATGTGAAGGGCAAGAAACAGTTAGAGATGGAGATGGATGGCGAGATTCAAGTTCAGAATGTGTCGGTGAACGACAATGAATCTAGCACAGTAAAGCTAAATGTAAGTGGAAATAGTTAAATTGTTATGTTAAACTGTGGTTCCTACTTGTTTATACATAAATACAAGATCATCATTATCAACCTTTGTCCATTCACTACTGAGCAGAAACCGCTTTTGATCATTCAATACTGGGCACCTACCACTTTCAATGAACATGAGACCAGCTGGACTTGTTAAACTGTTATATATCAAAAATAAATTTAACATATGTTCTCTTTAACAATTAACATTATGCTAATATGTTATTGTGAAAATAAATTTTACATATTTTCCTGAAATCACTATTGGTGTGTGTACTGAATACTGAACTATTTTTGTGTTTTAGAGGCAGAAGTTAAAAGAAACCGAGGACGGCTGGCGGACGACGATCAGAGAAGCGTTCGTGCGCAACCTCGGCACGCTCAAGTCGCGTAGCAACGCCTCGCACTCGCCCATCTCACTCTACCCCTACCTGAAGGTTCTTGAGGTGAGAGACTAGTACATTTCAGAGGTGACCATCTGATACAGACAGAAGTTAGAAACCGAGGGCGGCTCGTGTACAACGATCAGAGATGCGTTCGTGCCCATCGCCTCACACTCACTCACCCATCTCTCTCTACTCCGACCTGAAGGTTCTTGAGGTAGGAGACTGTAGTGTATAGTAGGGGTGGTCAACTGTTAGAGACAGGAGTTAGAAACCGAAGGCAGCTGGCGGACAACGATCAGAGAAGCGTTCGTGCGCAACGCTTCGTAGTCACCTTTTACCTGAAATAGTTTTATGGTAAAAGAGGTAATAGAATAGAAAAGGCAAAAGATTGCGTATGTTTATGGGCGTCGGTTGTCACCGAAAAATTGCGATGGCGTTTGCCCTCAAGCAAATTTGCCAAAATTAATATTAATGTTTCTCAATTACTTGCAGACGGAGGAGTATGTTAGTCTGATGTTAAACGAGGTCACTAAGCTGGTGGATGGCAGCGAGGCGTACAGTCCGACACTCAAGTTGCTGCAGCGGGAGCTGGGCACGCAGGTGTATCACAAGTGCGTACTTTACGAGCCCTTGTACGACAATGCCTTCATATCTATACAGATCAAGTTTGTTTCCTTGAACATGCTAATCTCTGAAACAACTGGTCAGATTTAGAAAAATATTCGCGTGGAACGTCGGCGCGCATCTAGTCTAAAATATTTGTGTAGATAATTAATAAAAGAAGAATATAATTACGAAAGTGAACATAATGGTAATAATTATTAATAATAAGTTGACAATAATTATTTAAACAATTACAAAATAGAATTTTTAGACAAAAAGCAGCTGTCCCAGCATACATTGTTCTGTCATAAATTGAATTTATTGTCATTGTATCAAAAAAAATTTAGGAATAATAAAAAATAAAAAAATAAAACGCAGGAGTAAAGTAACTAACATTGTGACACGAGAATTTTATATATAAGAATATTTCAACAGTAATTATAATAAATTATAATTTTTACAATTTCATAAATTGTTTTTAGAAATTGTTACTCATGCATATAATACAACAAGTAATAATATAACCAGTTAATATATAAACAGAGAATCCGTAAATGTGTTTCGGTGGGCAGTTACCTACAGTGATTCCCGACTACTCTTTGATTACCTTTGTAATAAAAATCTTCAACTTTTAAAGGAAAATACAGCCCATAGTCATACCATTTTACTTCTCTTCCATTTTAGGTATCAAATGGTTCAATACCGACGGAACGGTTACCTACACAAGCTGGAAGAGGTATACAAACAGTATTGCGAGTGGTACCTGGAGCGGCAGTCGCCGGACGGCTCGCGCTTGCCCTACAACAACAGGCAGGCGTGGCAGATGATAATGCATCGCAACAGGACCGGCGCTAGTATGGTGAGTTTTTGGAGGTCCCACAAGGCCCCATTTTGAAGTCATTTTTTTGTCTAATTTATACAAATGACTCACCCAAAGCTTTAGCTAAAGCATAATGGTAGTAACTATATTCTTAAGATCTCTCTATAGGCAATAATCGACATCAGACCGTAAACAATATTATGACTAGGAAACAGTACTAGCTCATAATCAATAATATTTGATTATAAAGTAATAAATGCATTATAATAATACTACTTTTACGCGCGATAAAATCCGTAAAAGTAGTTTGATTGAAATAATATATGGTAATTACATTTATGCTTTAATTGCTAAAAATAATGTTCCCTACATTATTCAATGAGTAACGACTGAGCACTATATTTTATAGGACATAGTGGAGAGCCCTTGGCCGATGGAGATGCGTCAGAACATCGGGAAGTTCTTGTACAACATTATCATTAATGACGTCAAAATCAACGTTAACATGTTCAAGCCTAAAGCGAAAGAGTAAGTACACTTACGAACTTTTACTTCCTTTGTCCACTGCTGTAGTTTCGCGATGTTTGTACCTTGTTACCGATTAAGCTGAACACTTGCATGCATGTGTTAAATTATTGTGACACGGAGCTAATCTGATGATGGAGACTTCAGTATGATCGGGACTCTACAATAAATTATAGAGATAGACACTCGACTATTTGTCGAAACAAGATATATGTCTCATATGTATAGTCTAGGTTCACTGAATATTTTGTGAAAGAAAAAAAGAAACAAACGAACAAAAAAATAATAATTTTGCTTTACCGCAAACTGTTTACGTTGCGTAGCATGGTCTGTTTAGATTGCTGTGAAGCTTTGGGCTAGTTAAATAATTAAATTAACTGCGATACAATACGTAAAAATAGTTTTATTGTAAAATTAAACCTGTATTTTATTCATAAAGTCTCTGTGATATGTCAGTCTTGGTCTTCCTCGGTACTTACATTATTAGTAAATAAATTTAAAATATAATATTTACTTTAATGGAATATGTGTCAAAGGGTGACTAACTAGTGAATTGAAATTAATATAAGGAAGATAAGAAATATACATTTCTTTCCAAATTTGAAAATTTAAAGGAAAGAAAAGAAAGTAAGAAACTTTGAAAGAAAATTCAGATTCCATTTACTTTGCCAACTCATTGCACACTTCAAAACAATCGATTGAAGTACTTTGGGTCATCACAGAAACTATAATGCAATAGCCAACAATGTTTATTTTGCGCTCGTAAGTTAGGTTAATTGTTTTATTGGTCGGACTTTTATATAATAATATATTTGTAGAAAGTTACTGCCTGCGGTATACAAGGTGCACAGGCCGTGGGGCCGCCTGGTGCGGCTGGAGATGAAGCCGCACCCGACGCTAGTGCGCCTGTGCGCCGCAGCCGCGCGCCCTGCTCTGCGTCTGCGCGCCGCGCTCGCACCCACTCTAGCGCCGCCTGCGCCCTGGCTCAGTTCCACCGCGCCCGGCGCTTACCTCGTCACCCCCACATCGCTCGTCAGGTAACGCCCGCCTACCTCGTCACCCCCACACCGCTCGTCAGGTAACGGCCCAATAGCCTGGCTCTCGGCCGCGACTCCGGCACACACGTCGTTCAGACGTCACTGACATGTGCATGCAACATAAGCCCCGCCCACATGTGTAGCGCCCACCAGCTACTTATACGACTCTTCGGAAAAGACTATTAGTTTGACATGAAAATATGTTTTCTCGTCCAGAGATAAACACATAAACACAAGTAACGGATGCTCTGATTGACGTTGTTTTCAGAATGCCATTCTACATCACGAGTCAGACTAAACTCCTTGAAGAAGTTCCTATGGCGCAGCTGTACCCGGTCCTCGACAGCCTCAACCAGCTGGGAGAGGTACCGTGGCGCATCAACAAGCCCGTACTGGACCTGCAGCTGCAGGTGTTCAGGTATGTTACATGTATATGAAGAAGTTACAAGAATGTTTGTACTAGATAGCTTATGTTATAGAAATGTTACTGACTTAGTTTGTGCCAATTTATCTTGCCGCTTTCGCAATCAGGATGGCTAGGGTACCATCGTAATTTCCTCTATTTAATTACCTCTGTAAAAAGATTCAATCTTTTAGCCACATGAGCTTTTACTAAATGTATCTGGGTAGTGGTAACTATACAATGAAATTTTTACAGAGCCGGTGGTGACAAAAAACTAGACATTCCGCCGCCCTCGTCGTCGCTGAACGCTTCGTCACTAGGCCCCGCCCCCGACTCCGCCTCCGCTCAACGCCGCCGGGCCGCCGTGTCTCGTGCGCGCGCAGAAATGCACTCGCTGTGGTGTGACTCACTTTACAAGCTATCGCTCGCCAACCACTACAGGTACCTATTTGTCTGGACTACATTCCACATTAAAATAAAGATCCCGTTCATAATGGTTAAAGTAAACATTAATAGTGACTCATCCCTGACTAATCCCTCCTTGCGCGTAGAGACTTCACTATACAACAATAGACAGACGTGTTAAGAGTTGTTACACGTATTTACAGAGACAGTGTATTCTGGCTGCCACACAACATGGATTTCCGTGGGCGTGTGTATGCGGTGGGGCCGCACGTGTCGGCGCTGGGAGCGGACGCAGCGCGTGCGCTGCTCGTGTTGGCGTACGCGCGCCCGCTTGGACCGCGCGGTCTGAGGTGGCTCAAGCTTCACGCTATTAACTTGACGGGGACTAAGAAGAGAGCTACGCTAGATGAACGGTGAGTACACACATGTTACGAGCCTTGAAAATAAAACTGTTAAACGTACGCGTCAGCGACATGCTACACGCCACACAAAAGTGGAGCTAAGCTTAAGCGTAGTTGAGTCACACTCACTCGTAGCAGTCTGTTATTCGCTATACACCTCCCATCTCTCGTAGAACAGCTACGCCCACCAGTGGTATGGCTACGAACACTTGTAGCACCGCGCCGTAGAACATTGGCGACACGCGCACGGCTGCGCTGCACTCTTTATGTATGTTATCATATCGATGTTCAATTTTAGATGGATCTAGTTTCCCGCTGACAGTACTTGAACAATTTTAATGTACCCAAGTTACTGATAGAACAAGTAAAAGGTACATTCCAACTAACATATGGTATGATCTTAAATTTCATAAATTCATAACCAATAAGGTTCAGAATTGACGCATTTGAGATAAAGTTAAATTGAGTACTTTAGATAGTAACGAGAGGCTAACTACTCCCGATCCCTACTTTTTAATTCTTCAATACATTCCGTTATCTGTTTGTAGAGATCAGTGGTCACTTGGATCCTATCTAGCCACCATCCATTTTCGAATCCTTGGTTTACATAATTTATTAATCTCTAAGATAAAATAAAATATGTCTGAAACTTAGTAACTGACTCGTTTATTTCATTTATCAGGTTGGAATACGCAGAGAGTATCATAGACAAGATCCTAGACTCTGCCGACCGGCCGCTGGACGGCGAGGGCTGGTGGAAGGAGTCTGAGGAGCCCTGGCAGACGCTGGCTTGCTGCATGGAGATTGCTAAAGCCTTGAGGTCGCCCAATCCTGAAGGTGGGTTCATTGTCATATTCAATAGCCGCCAACATACTTTAAGGTTTATTATTATTATATAGTTACTGTACAAGACTGAGTGTTGCACGACCTACCCAGCGAACTGACTACTTGGCTAAATTTGCGAGGAGCCGCTGGGTGCAGGTGACTCATGACTGTCACTCGTGGCGCTTTATGGGGGAGACCTATGTCCAGCAGTGGACATCATCCCGCTAACGATTGTGATGATAATAACTATTTCTAATTGTCTTCAAATCTCGTATATATATTACGCATAAAAAATTTGGACGTGTTCAATATTGTCTCAGAGTACGTGACCGGTTTCCCGGTTCATCAGGACGGGTCGTGCAACGGGCTGCAGCACTACGCGGCGCTCGGCGGAGACGCAGCCGGCGCCGCAGCCGTCAACCTGGCGCCCGCCGACCGCCCGCAGGACGTGTACAGCGAGGTCGCCGCGTTGGTACGTGACTGTGTCTAGTGTATATCTATTGGCACCCGCCCGCGCGGTGTTTAGGACATCCACATAGACACCGCCTGCCTGTATATCGACTACTGATTGCCTGCAGGAAGGGTACACCGAAACTGCGGCACTGATACATGCGAAATGAAACTTTGGGACACGCTTTGTTCGTGTACTGCGCCCGTCGCTCGCTAGCAGCGTGGCTATAATGAGAAGGCTGCGTTGACACGCGACGGTCACACGCGATGCCGCGCCTGTATTGTAACGTCTGCGCGCCCCGCAGGTGGAGCGTATGCGCGCTCGCGACGAGGCGGCGGGCGTGCCCTCTGCGGCGGTCCTGCGCGGGTTCGTGCGGCGCAAGGTGATCAAGCAGACCGTCATGACGACGGTGTATGGCGTCACGCGCTTCGGCGCGCGACTGCAGATCGCCAAACAGCTTAAAGGTAAGCAAAAATGCAGTTGACTCCTTAAGAACAAACTAGATTCTGAAGCGACTAGATAATTCGCGACTAAATGCTAGAGACTGTGGCTTTCGATAATATTAATATAAAAACTGAGTTTAAGCCCTTTAAATGAATAAAATAACAAAAGTGGTCATAACGCATATCGTCATAATAGATCTTTATTACTCATTTAAAAAATGACATGTTTTGTGATATAATATAATATAAGAAACTAAATACATATTGCATTTACACACAGAGAATTATGCAACAAAAAAATCATTACAGACATAGAAGAGTTCCCCAAAGAGCAGATCTGGGCGTGCTCGCAGTACCTCACTAACAAGACCTTCGACAGCCTGCGAGAGATGTTCACCTCCACCAAGCTCATACAGGACTGGCTCACCGACGCAGCCAAGTGAGTCCTCCGCTGATCTCTATATTGTAATGGTAGCTGATACTGAAGGAACCATTGACGCAACTTGAACAATTGGATGTTCCCCTGCGGTTCAGTGGACCAAAAAAGCGTTTTTTATAATAACACTCCGAAGGCGGGAAGTTGGCGGTGTTTAAACACCACGTTTCTCAGACACCACATTAAGCCGTCGGTCACATGCCTTAGTTTTCTCCGGTCGTATGATATAGCAGTAGGAATACGCGTGTGAGAGAATGAAGACTCCACGTTATGTCGCGCACACACTTGTGTATATGTCCTGTGCAGTTGGCTAGTATCTGTAGAGATTACCACCGTAGCGGAAAGTTGGCTAGGAGGTCACTAACTTGTATGAAGAGTGCGATAATATGTTGCTATCTCTTTAGATTGATCTCGGGCGTGTGCGGCGAGAGCGTGGAGTGGGTGACGCCGCTGGGACTGCCGGTGCTGCAGCCGTACTACCGGCGCGCCTCCAGCACCAAGCACGTGCCCCTGGAGCTGCTGCAGTGAGTACACGCCCTTGATACTGTGGAACACGATAAGTGCAGTGTACACGTGCCTTTATGCTGTGTGTCACACCGGGGTGACGTAGCATACGTCTTTATGCTGCGTGTCACACCGCGGTGACGTAAGAAAACGTCTTTATGTTGCGGGTCACACCGGAGTGAAGTGAGGACGAGTCCTTAAATTGCGGGTCTATCTATATACTATATTCCACCGATATCCATAGAGCTCTTGTAAAAACATGTCTCTATGTTGTCACGCGCTCGTGGACAATAACCCAGCACAACTTGTTAATTGGCAATAAATATCGATATTATCAATAATCGCACGTGAGGGATGTGTCCTCAGACGGCCGTGCACGATGAAGCAGCGCAACGCGTTCCCGCCCAACTACATCCACTCGCTGGACTCGTCGCACATGATGCTGACGGCGCTGCACTGTAACGCCGCGGCGCTCGCCTTCGTGTCCGTGCACGACTGCTTCTGGACGCACCCGGCCAGCGTGGACACCATGAACCGGGTGAGAGCTCCTCACACCACAGATGTGGGTCTATGATGTTAATATCTAATATAAAATATAATAGGTTTCACTATCACAGGTAATCAATCTATCCCAAAACAATTCATTATTTAAATATAAAAATATTGTTTACACAACAAAATTCAACAAACGCACGGAATGTGGCTCCATCCTGCTTCAAAATAATTTTTGATGAAAGCGGCTTTTCGATACCAATTGGGGCTACCGCTAGTATAGTAAAATCGTAGGAATGGATATTTCGATACCAATTGGGGTACCGCTAGCATCTAAAATCGCATGTATGGATATTTCGATATCAATTGGGGTACCGCTAGTATCGTAAAATCGCATGTATGGATATTTCGATATCAATTGGGGTACTGCTAGTATTGTAAAATCGCATGTATGGATATTTCGATATCAATTGGGGTACAACTTAATTTAAAATATTTGAACATAACATTTCAACGACAATTTTTTTAATTCGATAACAAATTAATCGAGATCGAAGTCCGGCTCTTATGATTTCGATGACAATTGCAATATAAATCTTATTTCAGATATGCCGCGAGCAGTTCGTGGCGCTGCACTCCCAGCCCATCCTCGAGGACCTGTCGCGATACCTCATGAAGAAGTACAGCTACACTGAAAGGTGAGTGAGAGTTGTCTCTAAGAAGACGAAACGAGAAGTCGGAGGTTTCAGTGACTGCCAGTGCCCGGAAACATAAAAGATTATGCAGATGGGTTATCTCCCCCTCAATTTAACTTTATGCGCTTGCTAAGAAGGGATTCTTTTAAATTTCATCCTGAACTGGAATTTAAAAGAATCCTTTCTTAGCTGAAATCAAGTGAAGTGGATGTGACGTGAGGATGTGTGTGTTTTTCTTACAATATAACGGACAAAGGAACAGTCCAATTTGTTTTGTGGCTAATGGCATCCATAAAGTCCAAGTTCAGGTTATTCAGACGCAGACGAAACCGCGTCATACCACCGCGAACAGCAAATCATCAGGGCACCTCGGCGGCTAGTCATCCCTTTAAGGGACCGGCTCCACCTCTACCACAGTTGGGTTTGTCCCGCACTACAGGACAACCCACCATCTTTGAGACAACGCAATGGGGTGAGGTTCCCAACAGCACCACTTGCCCCGTGCGCAATAGCGCCTCCTTCTGTTGCTCTTTTGGGTAAAAGAGGGGGTTCTCTTCTTATAAGAGTGGTACAAACAGCGATCCTCTACCCGCTCTTTCGCCCCCTCTTATAAGAGGGGTGAAAGGAACCTCCCTCTCGGTTCAATTAGCTTCGCCTGCCTTTACCCCAGCCTACGACGCCACGACAAGGCTTGAACCATGGTGGGGAGCGTATGCCTGCCCGATTCCACTGCAACGCAGCATAGTAGTGTGCCATGTATCATCATCATCATCAGGTATCATGCCTCCGTCACACTGTAAATAGAAGCGAAGCGGACCTCGTTCACCTCGATGTTGTTGTCTGTAACAGCGAAGTAATCGAGTACACCACGGGCGTGGCCAACAAGAAGCGCGTCAACTCCGTGCTGCAGCAGGTGCCGCAGAAGGGCGGCTTCGACATCCGCCGCGTGCGCGACTCCATATACTTCTTCAGCTGAAGCGGCCATAGGGGGCTGACGAGTGTTTCTAGATACTGACAGTGTTAGTTATGCATATCGGTGTATTCGTCGTGGTTAGAACAATGGCTTAGTTGTATTCTATGAACTAGATTAGATGTAGAGCACCTCTCTCTCAACTTCCGTATGTCTCGCCTGATCACACTTCGCATCGTTTTCGCCCCGCCTTCACCAGGTTACACCCCCGGAGTAAAACGTGCACACAGGTAAGGTGTACGTTATCTAGTAAACCAATCGAAGTAACAAAATATTTATTAATTAGGCAAATTAAAAGGCTGTTTTTTTTTTAAATTGACATGCGTTAAGTGTGTAATAGTTTTAATAGTGAATTTCGGTGTTGATTTTTTTTTAAATTTCCAAGGCAGTACGCGTTGTATGTAAGACCAGATTCTGCCTGAGAACGCTGCCAATTTTTTTTAATGATCTTTTTTTTTTCTCGGCTCATCCCGTTCTACGTTACAAAATGTTATGAACGTGGAAACGTCAACATTATGAAACAAAATCCCCAAAAATCTGTCTGTGCACATTTTCTCAAAATCTACTGTACTCATTTTTATGCTGTTTTTTACCAACGGATCGAGCGATTCCCGAAGATGGTTTTAGAGTATAGTTTGTAACAATCTTCCCCTGTTATTCACGGGCGGAGCCGGGGTGGATCGCTGGTTGATAACAAAACGACCCTTTCACTAAATTACTAAAACTTCATCTAGCCACGCTAAATATAAAGAACTATGTTCTAGGTTCGTTTAATAAGCAATCATACTTCGTGCTTTGTTTTCGAGATGAGTAACCTGAAAGAGAAATACGTTATACACAATGTAGTAACGTATCCGTCGTACGGAAGCAGAATGAATTTGTTTAACGTAATTTATGATTGTGTGTGGATAATACGAACTAAAATTATTTCGTTCAAATAAAGAACTGCCCATATAGTCTATGACGTCACAAACTTGTTTATTCGGCTTGTTGGCTGAAAATTTGAATATATGTGTATAGGACGCGACTTTCACTAAACTTGCCATAGACTTCGCCACATACCCATATGTTCATAAGGCACACGATCAGAAATGGATAGACAGACATTTTGTAGATTTATAGAACCGCAGTGCCTCAGTTGAGGCGTTAAATAATTTGTCTTGGAAGGACGCTCTCGAGTGATTTGCTGTTCAATCATAAGCGGTCACTCCTACAGCATTATAAACAAGCATGACAATTGACAATCTCCATTGGTTCTCTTTTACTTTTACTTTTTTTGGTATATATATATTATATACGTTGATTCAGTGCGGAGGGCCCTCTAGTGGTGCCGCACACAATTGTGCGGCGGAGTGTTGTGGCTGTGGCCAGGGGGCCGTGTGCGGCGGCGCTTAAGACAGTTTCTTATAAGAAAATAGACAAGTTTCACTTAATATTTACATTAAGTATATTCGTCTCGTGGCGTAGCAAGCATGTTCAGCCACAGACGTGAGGTCAGGCCATACAAAAAGTGCTGTTAGGAATTTTCAAATTCTAACAACTATCTGCAGTCAGGCGGTTGGCGGTGTGACACCCCCGTGCCTCGCAGAGCGCGTCAAGCCGTCGGTCCTGCGCCTGATTTCTCTCCGGTCGTGTACGATTACCGTCCCCATTGGTATAGTGATAGGGAGTGCACTTCTACACCGTAGATGTTGTTGTAGATGGCCGCTGTAGCCGAAATTCGGCTAGGACGACATTATATTTATTGTATGTAAAAAAAACTATTGTATACAACAGGCGCGGCCAAACAGTTGATTAGGGATCATAATATACATATATGCGTAACATAACACATATATATATAATTTATTGTTTTAATTATAATTTCAACGTATATATGTTGGGTAAATCCCACAGGGCTTCGTCGGTAAAAAAAATATATAATAGTTCCGATCACGTTGGCCTCTCAAACTTAAAAAAATAAAAGTAATTGGGTGTTATTATCAAAATGAAAAGAGCTAAGTAGTTGCAGAATAATCAATCTGAAATTTATGTGGTTGTGATACATAAATATGTATTTCTTGTTTTCAATAGATTTCACTATTGCCTGCTTATGCTAGCCTATGGTCGGGCGAAAAAGGCGCTTTGCGGGTAATAAGGCAAAATCGAAGACGAAATGTGGTATTTTGTTCCTTTATAACTGCACCATCATTCATCTGCTTCAAGAACTAACTGTAAACACTAGTTATTATAACAACCTGTACATGATTAAATTAAACAATACTTAAATAACTGAATTAAGATCTAAGATGTTCAAATGTTTCAATTTAATTGATCAAGTGTCACTAATATAGTTAATGGTAAGCTCCGAAGAACTTATAACCGAGTTCAGTACACATTGTATCTCTAACTATTTGTTGTAATAATTTTGTGCAAATTGTATTTAGTCTGTGATGCATAGGTTTTATAACAATAAATGATATATAGAACTCACTTTTATTTTCTATTGACTATTATGAGTACCAAACCAACAAAGTTATTGTAATATCTAACATACGCGTAAACTTAAGAGGTCAATAAATATATTGTGTTATCAGCCTATAGACTTCAATAATTTGAGCCTTTTGATGACTACCACCGCCGAGAGATACTCTAAGACGAGTTGGCCTCCTTCCTAATGGACCACCGGAAACTCATAAACCGCACGAAGCGCGACAGCAAAGCAGCATTGTGAGCGAAAGGTACGTTCTCGGTCGTGCCCATTTCGGCTGCAATGTACCGTGACAATTCTTACCAGTGTTAATATTTAAAATGGTCTTTCGGTGGTACCCGATGCTATAGTAATTTACAACATTTGGGGGAAAAGAAACATGAAAATTAGTTTAAAATATGCTTTAATTCTTGTACAAAAAATATGTATAGACATTAGATATTTAGTAAATTTGAACATTGGAATTTTCTACAGAGAGACGAGGTTACTACAGGTTGCCTTATCTAACTACTACAACATTTAAAATATGAACAGTCACAATTGGCTGTAGTGCAGACTAAAGCGCCACGTAAACCACCAATTTTTCTTTCGGTTATGCCTAAAAAAGGAACTGAAGACTCTCAAGCCGTTGCCAAGTAACCTATATGATACTTCCCTATAAAATTTAATTATGAAATTTGGCAAGAAGTGACATAATGCAATAGGTAGGTAGGTACAGATAAGGAAATGGAAATAACTTGGTAATTTACAGTTATATAACAGAAATAACTATACTAAGCCTATATTTGATGAACTATCAATCAATTCCCGCGAAACGATTGTTTATAGTTAGAGAATCGCCATAGATGTAATAGATGGAGTAGAGAAGTCGACCGAGAGTAGTTTACCGGATCCACAAGGGATATCTACAGCAGAGTTCCCAATTAGTATTTTCCACCTATCGATTATCCAAACAAGACTATTAGATTATTGGTTCAAGAGGTTTCAAATGATATCAGTTGTATTTAACATTCATAAGTGTCCATGGTTAGTATGAACGTCAGATGTCAGTTCGTTAGTTTTGGTCTCAAATCATGTCGCGTGGCCCCAGATGCATCATCGCCACCGTGCAGTTACGCGTACCACCAATTGGGAACCAATGTGTTACAATGTTGAGTTATAGTGTATTATCACCATTGAAATAATACAGATAGAGAAGAGAAGACGATCTAAAATGCCTCCGTCTAAGAAAGAGAAAGTAAATGTCTACTGTCTGCCTCTCTTTTTTCATTCATTGCTCTCTATGCAATTCGCGTGCTATTACCACCACAGACACTCGTCGTCATAGGCATGTCTATGGCTACCCTACTCTATCTATATTATCTCTATGGTTATAGAACGTTATTACACGAGGACGTAACAGATATCAATCTTGTAATGAGAACAAGAGATGTGAGTGTAGGTACTACAGAGGTATTTCTTACCACATTAACTATCGCTTCGTGGCTTCACTGAAGCAGTAGCAGATTTGGGTTCAATTCGATCGATAAGATTTTATGCCACCCTAGGCCCAGCATGCCACATATTTTGATTCATCTGGGCCATTTCTATTATATTTCTCCTAAAAGTTTTATTGTTCTCAAAATGCTGCAGCCGTTAAAATCATTACCGAGTTTATGGGGAAATGCGCCACGGTAATGAAGGACCTACCTAACCCATTTTCACAATCACTGTATAATAACTCATCATTAAAGATTCCACTGTCTCTGCTACAGTACTTCTATCTTTTTAATATAAGGGGGCAAACGAAAAGTCGGAGCCTTTGATTTACTATAGATGCAACAACATAACCATCACTTTACGGCGGTATCATGGACGTAATTTTATTTTTCCTATGATAGTGAATAAATTAATTACGGTCATCAAAGTGGATAATTTCAACGTGGACAAGCATTTCTTTTCAGTTTCGATTCTTGGACAACTTAGACCATATTAAGATAAAAAAAATGAATCTAGTGTAATTAGTACCCGTTCGGGGTGGATGCGAGTAGATCGGTCGTCTTGGCAATGAGCCATGTGTCCAGCAGTGGTCCGATAACTTCTGATAATGTGGTATAAATTACAACCAGATATGTACGGAGGGAGCTAGTGGAGGCAAACCAAAACAGAATGGCCCAAAATTATTTCAATGAAATAAGAACTTTTATGGATGTCTTAAATATAATCTATATAATTCTAGGCTATTTAAGTTTTTGTGATTTAAA
>JAFELO010000449.1:1556331-1569593 GCA_017140195.1 Eumaeus atala | reverse complement strand
AATTAGAGTTTACTCCATAAGAATAGTTAAAATATCAATACTTCATATCGCGAGCTTTTTAACGCTACTATAAACGTAAGACAGTAACGATGAGCGTAACGCCTTAGCGCGCAACGTCTAGCGCACCTTTCACTCCGGAATTATATTCGGTCTTGAGGAGTAAACTTCGGAGAAATTTTTGCTTTTGACATTTTTTCATCACTAGGGCGCAGTGTCGGATTAACCACATAGCAATCACTACAAGCCCTGCTGCGAAGCAAATTCTACACGGCCTACGCCCTAGAGGGTCTATAGTATATGACCTTAGTACTGAAAATGATAGCGAATCAAAACGCCAGAATAGAGTTTGCTACAACAGCGCTAGCTTAATCCGGCCCCGCTAGCGGGTGTTCTTGTCGAGTGCTGACGCTCGCGCGTGCCGCGAGAGGCGATCGGGCTCCGTGACGGAGGTGCGCGGGCGCGCGCCCCGCGGGGAGCTGCCGCCAGTGGTGTTGCGCCGGTCCGCCTCCGACGGGCTTATACAACACGACACACAACTGATATAAAGCTTTTCTCCTAATTACACTAATACATTTTATGTATACAAATATTTTTTGCTACGACATGAAATATGCCGAGACAGTCGGGGGCGACTCTACTCAAAGTGCAGGGGGTGCGGAGCACCGGGTCGCCGGGTGTTAAGCGCTGGATTGAAATAATTTTGACCACAACCGTACCAGGGCGCTATATTACTACTGCCTACGTGTTGCGGCGCATGTTGCACGTCAGTGTCGAACGACTTTGGCTCCGCCTACACGGCTTCCTCGTGCTGACACGTGACTTGGAGCTAAACTAACAATCTTCATAAACTAAAAATGTTTCATGTACATAAATTGTTAAATAAATAAACAATAAAAGCCTTTTTTACCTTTAATATAATACCTACTTATGATTGTCGTACAAAACTTAAAAACAGGTTTCTAAGTTGATATTTTTGTTACGGTGTTTTCGTAGGGTTTGTAGTGTGCACTTGACGGCAAACTTTACAGTGGAACTGTTTTCTGTGGGTTTTACTGTACCCATTCCCACTACTTTAGATTCAGTTAAATCATAAAGACAACGCTTACCTCGGCGTGACCATGTCTGCGTCCACATTGACCAGACTGATCCACTGCGGCTCGAGCTGCGCGCCCGCCGCCTCCAGCGTACCCGTGTATATTAGTAGGTCGTCCATTAAAATCTAAAATGTCACAAATTATTGCATACCTAATTGTAGTAAGTAATTTAGTCAATACTTTACCTATAACATAAAAAGTATTGTGTGATTTATTTGGGTGACAAAAAATTATCGTCTTTGGGCAAAGTGCAGTAGTGTGTTTCATAATGTACACATTTTGTGTGATCTAAATTTACTAAACATACTCAAATACATCATGGTGCTTGTATAGGCTTGTGCCGGCCCTAGTAGACGTTACCAATTAAGTGAATAAGAAGACGATACGCACCCCTAGCTCTTTCACACCTCTAGCGGGTGTCTTCCCGTAGTTCCACACTTTCATGCCGTAAACAGTAATGGGTTCGTCGAACACGAAAAATACCCTGTAAATATTCATAATTAAATGTCGCATCTTACTTTATCGCAAGAATATATTTTAGTAAAATAATGTGCACAAGGCGATCTCCGTGCAGTAGCCGGGCCGGGATGGATGCGAGCAGCAGGAGATCGGTCGTCTTGGCGTTCATTGAAAGAGACCTGTGTCCAGCAGTGGACCGATAAGGGCTGATAATGATGATGATGAATGTGCACTAGCTGCTATGGTGTTTTTCTCTGGTTGACTCCCTGTGAACGTGCCCTTTCCTGGAGCGTCACGTTTTACATACGGGGCACCAACCATCAGGGCTAGTCAGTCTCTAAGGGACCAAGGCCTCGTCCACAGAAGGACAACCCCACCAACTTTGTGACAGTGCAATGGGATGAGGTTCCTATCCTCGCCCATTGCCCTTTGCTCAATAGCGCCTCTTTTGTCCCCTCCTCTTATAAGAAGTATTAGTACTCTTATTATAAGGGTACAAAGAGCAGCACCCTCGGTTCAACTGGCCTCGCCTGGCTTCAGGCTACTGAGCCCCACCGATCCCCACGACGACAAGGCTTGAACCACGGTGGGAATAATGGTATAACGTCACGCACGCATATGCTTAGCCTAAAGGCAAGTACACATTAGGTATTTTAAAGATTGCGCTTCTAGTAAGCGCGTGTTAGTTCGTGTGACGATTAAGATCCTCCATTTTGAGATACATTGAATGCACGTTCGTGTGAGGTGAATGTGAACATAACGTAAGCGCACTGTATGGTATGTCAGCTACATAGGTGTATAAGAAAGTTTATTTAATATAGCTCTTGTTTGATAGTTAATATATTTCATCTAATGAGGATTGAATACCTGTTGAGCGTGCGCGGCAATACAGGCGCCAGCCACGAGTGATGAGCGAGGTCAGCGCGGTTGTATCCGTCCACGAGGCGTGCTGGCGTCCGCACGTCGCGCGCTGCGCCCGCTGCGGCCCCCGCCCCCGCGCCCGCCAGCACGTTCACGCTCGCGGGGTACGCGCACACATCTGACCAGAACGACCATTACTCCCGAGCCCATCCACACATGCAGGCTTGCTTCGTGCCCAGATCCTAGTGCCTTATATACTAGCATGCGTACGCCACAACTGGCTAAGCGCACAGTGTGGTCGGTCGCGAGTATTTTAACTTTTAAAACTTTCGTTTTACAGATATAATGCTGGCCATCAGCAAATATCAAATAGTCACTATCTATCTGGAGTTTAAGTTTAATAGTTAATCTTCACAAGTGGTCTGTAGCCTGCAAGTAAACATTAAAATATGAACAGAACCACGTGTTGGAATAACCTCCACCCCCCACTACGTGATCTTAACACAAAGAAATCGTTTAAGCGCCATTATAAAACCCAACTACTTGATCGACAGAAACGACTGTCCTTTTTTTTCATTCTTTTTCTGAGTCAATAAATCACAGTGCAGTTGCTAGATTAATATGTTATGAGTAGTTAGCACATATTTAATCTTTAAGTAGTGTAATATTATATAATATAGTATAGGTAATATATTATGTATGTATTGTTATTAAATACGTATATTTCGTATACGAAAAGTTTTTAGATTTATGTAAGTGTTGAAAATATTATAAATAAACATATTAGCACATAATTAAATTTGTAGGTTTTAATTTTTTATTTTTACCCCTCCATGACGCCAAAACGGGAGAAATTCTAAAAACGGTGAACCTGAAAATCAGTGTTGGGACTGTTAGTACTGACTTTAACTGAGGTTTCACCTTTTTGTGAAATGCTTTGCCACCTGAAGAGTATGTTATTTTCTTTTTTGCATAGATTTACTTGCTGTTTTTGTGTATGTCTCTGTAATACCTATATTGTTCCTTTCCTGTATTGATTGTTCTCTTTCGCAAATAAATTATCATTTATTTTAACTACCAAAATACTTACTCGACTCAGTGACCTCGATGATGTTCCCGCGCGGGTCGTACAGCTCCACCCCCGTCAGCCCCACGTAGTACGGGTCGCCCCACGTGGAGAATATGCTGAGCTGCAGCACGAAGCCGGTGGGTGCTTCGGTGTCGAACGTCGTTTTCCACTTCAAGTCGCAGCTCACCTGCTCCATTGCCTCGGGCAAACTGTGATACGTCGTAATTAAATTATATTTTATCATTTTGTTATATTGAATAACAGTAAGTTCATAAGAAATAACAGTAATTAATCATTATATTTATAGTTACCTACATGAATGGGCTGGTCATGGTTTTTTCATGTTATATTTGTATATATTATAGCAGTACTTCTCACTATAGAGGTACGAAATTAACATATGTCAGTTATGAAGCTATTCAACGTTTTCTGTACTTTTTTTTGTTGAAGCGGGGAAACGTATTGACGCGCCCTTACTGGCCGCGAGTGCCATCAGTGCCTCCATTGGTGAGGTGCCCCGGAACAACAAATAATCAGGGCACCTCGACGGCTAGTCAGCCCCCTAAGAGAACGACGCCACCTCCACAGATTAGGTTGTCCCGCAACACTGGACATCCCCACCAACGGTGCAGTGGGGTGCAAAACATCTTTTTTTCTTTTTCCTCTTAAAAGAGGGGTATAAAGAGCGGCCCCTCATCCTGCTCTTTAGTCCCTTCTTCTTATAAGATGGGTACAAAGAACACCCGCCTCCTAGGTAATTGAACCTAGGAGGCGGATGTTCTGGCTTCGTCCAAGGTGTCTGGGTTCACCCCAGGCTACCGAGCCCCCACCGCCACGACAAAGCTTGAACCGTGGTGGGGAACGTTTTCTATACGGACCCGAAATACAAATAACTTAATTTTGTACGATATAAGGTCTTTACAAATCGCAATACTTTTTTTTAATTATAGGAATAAAAAGTTACAGGAAATTGTTCTATAAATATGAAACAATACAAACTTTACATATTCCATGTAATCCTTTTTTATTTCTTCTAATTTTAATTTACATTTGTCGCTTCCGGATTTTGATTTCAAGTAAAAAGGCCCTTTTCAAGTTCCGTGCGCCCGCTAGTGACGGCACAAATTGTATAGTCATGTATGCTGGACCCATGTCACTTATTGCGCCATTTTTCCCACTGGAGCGCGTATTATGTCAACATTATTTTGAATAAACATTATTTCTTCATTACATAATCTGTATTAAAATATAGTTAATGTGTAATGAAAAAAATAGTTAAATTTTTGATCATTGATATGTATACTATTCCTTTTTAATAAACTTTGTGTATAAAACATTACCATCGTTACAAGTTTACGCTATTAATATTGTGATTATTTCTCGTGTGTTTATGTGCATTATTCTTTTTGCTAATAGTAAATATTTTTTAATAGTGTGTAATTCGTGATTATAAACCCCGATAATGGAATAAGTCAAGATTTATTATATACAAATATAAAAAGAAAATGATAGCAAAATGCATGCCCTTAAACTTGTTAACGCTGGTGTTCCCCAAGGTTGTGTTCTGTCCCCTATGCTGTTTCTTCTGCATACACATACATGACATGCTGCAAACTAGTGGCCTTGATGATAGTACTGGGGATGTTTTATACACTGGCCGTGCCGATATTTCCCGGGAACACGTCAACGAGAAGAGAGAGAGGCCTGGGGAGAACGTGCCCGTTGAACATGAACTTGGTCTTGTCCAAGTACATCCTAAGGCCAATACGTCGGGAGGATTCATTTACGCTGTGCAACATTTCCTGCAAGCTGTCCAACGATTCTGCTAATACAACGATACCATCGGCGAAACGAAGATGTGAGAGGTTAATATTTATGTCGCATTCTGCACAGTTTAAAGTCTTAAAGACGTCCTCTAAAGCGTTATTGAACAGTACCGGGGAAATGACATCCCCCTGTCGCATTCTTCGATGCAATTGGATTGGCCTTGTTTGGCCTTCCGGAATCTGAACGGACATAAAAGCAGCGTCATACAATGCTCTCAGTACTTCGACGTATCGCCAATCGACCTGGCATCACTGTAAATCTTCCAGAACAGCCCGGTTTCGATAGAGTCAAAAGCTTTCTCATAGTCCACAGAGGCAAGGCACAGCGGCTGATTGTACTCATGTGTCTCTTGTACAACTTGCCTTATGGTGCTAAATCCTCTGCGAAACCCAGCCTGCTCCGGTGGCTCGAAGCTCGTCAAGCTTTGTGGTGAGACGATTCTTCAAGACTCTTGAGAACAACTTGAACAATATGGCTGAGAAGCGAAATTAGTCTATAATTTTAATGAAGTGATTTGTCACCCTTCTCAAACAAAAAAAAAAAAAACAACGTCACTTCCAAGCCATGCCTTGGGAGGTACGCCCCGCTGAAGGACGAAATTAAAAATATTTTCTAAGTCTCCTAATACAGGTACAATAAGAAGCTCGGCTGTAATTCCTTCCCTCCCCGGAGCTTTTCCCCCTTTAAGCTGCGCAAGAGCCAGACTAATCTCACTCAAGCTGACGTCCGGCAGATCGCCTGAAAAATGTCGTGTTAGACTTGCACGCGGATCTTTATTTAGGTCATCGAGATGAGGAGCGTGCGATGAATACAACTTGCTATAGAAAGCTTCGATCTCAGTTAAGATCCCAGGCTTAGAAGAAACGGTAACCCCAGAATCAGTCCTAATCTTTGTCAGATGACTTCTTCCAAGCTTCTCCACAAAAACCTGCGACCCTCTGTTCTGCTCAATCGCTTCAGTAACCCATTGCGTACTTAAACGGCGAAGGTGTCGGCGTATTAGTTTGCGGATTCGCTTTGAAAGAAGCTTGACATCGGTAGACGTAACGTCGTCGTGTACTCTGCATTCCTCATAAGTCCAAGCGTTTCATCTGAGAGTTTCGCTCTCCTACTCGTATACTTACTCCTACAATATTCTTCACCCACGCCCCGCATACAACCAATCACGCCACTCCTTTGTATTTTCCGACATATCTAGGGATTCGAACCTTTTTTTTTAAATTCCAATTGAATTAGTCGGAAGTTAGGTCGGAGTGTCGACTGTACTACTCGGACACGCTCGCGTCGAAAGCCTACATTCCGAGAGCCTCTAACCAATCGGTGTTCACTTCCGGTTTTTAACCTGTTGATCACGGAGACATCCCCGAATATAGGATTTCGGTCCGTTTAAATAAAGTCAAACTCGTTCCTTGTCACAGTATCGGGGCTCTGCCATGTCCACTTCCTATGGGGCTTCTTCTTAAAATAGGAATTAATTAAGCAGATGCCCTACTTTTAGAGGAAATTTACCCGCACTTGCCCCCTGCGATTTCAACTTCCGACTCCATGTGGTCCCAGACTCGATTCGATACCATTTCGTACTCCCACCTTGGAATTAAAGTCCCCCATAACAACATTGAAGTGGGCGTTACAGGTGTTATGTAAGGCCTTTGAAACATCCTCATACGTTGTCTCCATATCGTCATCGGAATGTTCTGAATGTTTGAAACTTGTATCACTTCAATGTTTTGAACTTGTATCACTTTAAGGTTATATCTCTTGTTGAGATTAGGTATAGGTATGAGACACGCCACCCTACCCGACACACTAGAGATTTCGATGATGTTGCCTACGAGGGACTTATTCACGAGGAATCCTATGCCGCCTTGTAATAATGTCGGCATGAAGTGGAATTGGTGACCCGATGGCAGAGTTATGGTGTCTTCGCCTAGTCTTTGGACTTCACATAGTCCCAGAACATGCCGTCGGATTTTTTCCAGTTCCACCTCCAGCTCAACCAAGTGGTTATCTAGTCTGAGCGTTCGTCCGTTATACGTAGCCAGGTCAAATCGGGGGTCCGATCGTTCCGTTCGAGCGATCCGTAACAATACCTTGTTACCCAATTGCCGAGTCCAACGTAGGTCTGGGGATCTAACCGGGCTCCCAGGTATCATGCGTAAATGCATTCCCCTTTGTCACCAAAAACAAAAGGGGGCCACGGTGACGGTGGTGCTAAGGATCTCCGGGCTACGGATACGATTTGACCTGGATAGTTGGTAAACTAAACCCCTAACGGGCCTTCAGCAGCTATTAGTGGAGGGTCCCGGACCTGCAGGCAACTGGACCCTTCCAGCGACAGGCTGGCCTCGGCGAAAAGGCCAGACTTAACCTCCTCGGGGACTGTCCGGCTACGCTATGACCAGTCCTCACGACGCCGCGCCTTGGCCACTTGCGGCCGGTCCCGCGGAAGAGAAGGGCTTTAGGTCTTTTCCAGGCTGATCACGGGGTCACCGCCCACCTCGGCCAGCCGCGCCGCCTCCTCGTAGTCTCGTCCACGAGCATAGGCGAGTACAACTATAAGTTACAAACCTGCGGGTGTCTCTAACGAGTGCGACGTGCTGCACATAGTCGTAACAGGCGTGTCCAGGCGCGCGCCGCAGCAACGCAGTACGTGCGAACGTGTCCGCCCGCACGCGCACGTGAGCTGCGCCACAAAACGATAGCTCCATGCTCGCGTTGTAGTTCCATATTCGTACACCTGTGAACATGTGTACGAACATGGATAGCTGATAATATATGTCGCTGCCGGCGGCGGCCACTGAAACAATCATAAGTGCCGAAGTTCAGTACCTATGATCGACTATCATTTACATTCAAAGTTAGTCAGATTAATTACTGACAGAAACTAACATTTTCCACTGATACATTTTCAATTTAAAAACGCTTTGAAACTACTGACTTACGAATTATGACTACGCGAACTATAAAATTAAATTGAGGTGCTGACTACTCCCTATCTTATCACAATTTTTGAAAATTTTCCAAATGTACCTTACAGAATATGGTTCAGAGAATGTCATAGTTCATAATATTTGACACATACCTGTCACTCCTGTCGGCTCGCTCAACTCCATTACGATGTGACAGAACTTGTCACCGCGATTGAAGTTGGTACACCACATATCCTCCGGGTCGGTCGTGATATTCCTGCCGCTGAATAGTTGGCTGCACTCCATAAGCTCATGCGCTTCCGGCGGCCGATCGTCGTCCGGCGTGCGAGTGTACGCGTACGCACGATTTACCTTCACCGCTTCATCGTATTTCAAGATGGCGATACCTGCGCCAGCCGTAACAACAAGACAACACAGTGAACTCATGACCAAGCTGATGTGCTTCGTGTGGTTTGCGAGACTTCGGACGGGCCATTAGGAGAAGGAGTGGAGTAATCCTAGCCGAGTGATGAAGCTCTAGTCATTACATTGTACCGATGAATATAGAGAGATAATGATTATTGAAGTAAAACTTGTTTATACACGCTCGCACGCTTGAATGGTGGATGCGTAACGAGAGCATTACGACGAGGCCAACGGAAGTTAGTGCATATAGAAATCTACGGTAGAGGCAAGACAGAGAGGTGCGATCGCACATTTTATTTCTCTCTTTCATTCATAGTCATAAACAGAGAAGTTACTTAAGTATACGTATAAGTATAGAAGTTTTATTTCGGTCGTGTGGTCTAACACACACTTATATTTTTATTTCTCTATGGTACCACAGTATATGCCACCGGTGCAACGTACACTGTCTAACATTGCCTACCATTACAAAGTGACAAAAACTAAAATTTGACGCAAGGTATGCGTGATGCGCGATAACGTTAAGTTTCATTGCATCGTCAATGTACTAAGGCGCTGACTACTGCCAATTTTAAACCATACATTCAAAACTCTTCCACACGTATCGGCTATCCAGTTATATAGAGTATCAGTGATTTTTTTGTAGATACTGACGGCCCGGTTGGACGTGAACATGAAGAGGACTAGATTTGTGACACTGTTCGTCGTTGTGGCTCCCACAGGAGTGTCGCGCTGTGTGTGCCTACAGATCTTTTTTTATTAGATTGTTAATAAGTAAGGTTACCTGTCAAGCCAATCAATATTTTATGTCCCCAGTTGGACATGAGCGTCAATGTTACGACGCTGGTGACGCACTTGTCATCGCTATCGGCCCCGTTACCACATGCGACGGGGCTGGCGCTACTGTGGTGGTCGGCGGTGGGCGGCCGCTCCGCCACACTCGACAGTGTCGTGGGCTCATTGTCCCTCATCAGCTCTTGGAAGTTGATATCGTTGATCAGAATCGCTTCGAGAATGTCCGAGTTTTTCGTGAACAATATCGTCTGCAAATTATTGATTGTGATTACTAAAACAATATTTGAAAATTACTGGTCTACCATCTATGATGGACAGAAGATATCTATGCAGTAATGGGGATGGCACCAAATAATACAAATTTTGAATAAGTAATAAATTCAACAAATTTTATATACTTAATATAAAATTTTAAAATACTTAATTATATTTTCGTTGTCTAGTACCGCACCCTAGTATACAAGTCCGCCCTAAAGGTACTTAACCCATAACACATCCAGCCAGATACTAATTTGACGACTATTGCTCAAGTGACATTAAAATTGATTTATGTACATTTACACACTGGTATGTGAAGTGAGTGTTGAAATGGAGGCCAATTTTGGACATGGGAGGTTACTAATGAGCAGGATTGCCCTTACGTACTTGTCTATTTGCTCAATTTAAGTATTTATTTGTCCCGTTAAAATCATTTTAATAGGCAGTGAAGTGATTGTAAATGGTTGTAGTACGTACGTCTCCGAAGGTAGGTAGAGGTCCGTAGAGCTCACCGCTGGAGCGAGCGATCTCGCCGTGGAATATGAGACGCTCGTCTAACTTGATCTGCACAAGTCGCACGCCGCGCGCCGAGTGGATACGCGACTTGTTATAGTTCTGGAAAACAGCTCATATAGTATCAGCTATAACCGGATAATTTATATAGAGATTGGTGATGTCAAACTCACCCATATCCTCAGTAGCGCGAGTGTCGTACGCTCAGCGAGCAGTATACACAACGCGAGCGGCATGTGCGCCGGCGCCGCCCACGAGTGGCGCTCGTCGCGCGTACGTACCATGCCGTCCGTCACGAGCGACGGCCGTCCGTGCGCGCCCGGGACGGCCTGCTCGCCGGACGAGCAGTCTGACCACACCTGAGGACAATAGTCTTATACTCCTCGCGTCTTTGAAATTCTAGGTGCAGCCGTGGTACACTCGCTGATCTTTACATATCTGGATAGCTGATACATATGACACTTGACGCATGAACAATAAAGTTATTAAGATAATTTATTTGTTTTATCACGAAGCAAACGTGCATAATTCTTCTAATATTTTCTAACTACCCACTGAGCTATATAAGCTACCTAGTAAATTACATAGAGAGGAGTGACCAAGAACCGTTAGATATGTGAAACCGAATGATTAACGAGTAGCAGAAGATCAGTGGTGATAGATTTTATTTACAAAAGGAAAGTCGACTTGGAATGAAGGTTTAAGATACCTACAAAATGTTATAGTCTAGCACATCTCCCATCGTCCTGATTATAAGTAGAGAAACAAAATCGTACCTTCTCTATCCCAACAGCATTGCCAGTTGCGTCAAATAATTCTATCCCGTTCAAGCCCACCAAATACTTATCCCCCCAATTGGAAAACATCTTGATCTCTAACAATCTTCCCTCCGGTAGGTCCGGTATTATGAACTCACTCTTAATTCTCTCTTTCGCATATTTTGGCGACGAGTTTGTCGTACATTTTTTGATATTTTTCACTTTCACCGGTACATTATTGTTTGTACTTTTTTTATAAGATGCTTCGTCTTTCGAGAACTGTTTTCTTTTGTTTTCGAAGTATTCTGAAAAAAAATCGGTGTCAGCTCAGACACATGAAGAGTTACCCCATAGGAAAGAATATGATTATGAAATGAAAGGCGGCGTACGCAGGCGTAACAATTCACCGCGCTTACATCAATCGCGGTGAATTGTTACGCAGGTGTTACGCCGGATCTCTGTTTCACACGACTTTACTTTTTTAAGAAGTAAAGTCAAAAATAATCTACGATTATCCCGAGCTCCTCCGCCCAAATTGTGTTAGCTTTCAGTGCTCCTAGAGCCAGGACTCATGACCCGCTTAAGGCTTCCGTGAGGTTTTTTTGAGGTAAGGTTTTTCCCTTTCCACTATCTCAAGTAGGAGGACCTACATTGGAATGTTTCCACACTGGTCGGTACTCAGTAATCCATCAAGGGTATGTCCGTCCGTGGGTCATCTTCACTGGCCTGAGGAGGCCTGCGAGGATTACGGGTATCGAGGCGAACCTCATGACCCGGGTCTGTTCGCGAGCGGCAACTGTCCCCTTGGTGATGAGGGCAATCCACTGGTGTTAGTGGGTTGTTGCGCACCGAGGTGCGGAGGCCGTACGGCCTGAATTGGGATGCGACTGCGGCCTACTGGCCTGCAGGTGTGGTGAGTGGTGAAATGTGGTGATGTCCGAGTGTGATGTGGGTTATGCGAGGACCCCTCACCGCTTGGTGGATCACGGGATACGAAATCACGTGGTTACGGCCTCCCGTCGTGTGGTCGCGCGTGTAGCGTGGCCAGGTCCCTCAGTCGGGCGTGCGGTCCATTGTCTGCGGCACTGAACATGCTTCCAGACAACTGGGCCACAAACTCACCGACAGACTCGACCCGCAGGTCTCGCGCGATCACATCGTTCCGGATATAGCGGCCGGTCCCCATGATGACCCGCAGGGATGTGCTTTGCTGAGCTTGCATGCGCTTCTTCTGGCTCGGGGAGGTAAGCGCGTACCATGCCGGGGCAGCGTAAATGAGCCGCGATCGGATGTACGTCTTGTATATCCCCAGTTTCATGCGAAGTGAAAGCTCGGATGCGAGCACTAGTCGCAGTAAAGCGCGGACTGCCCTCGCCTGGTTGATCGCTCGATCAACATGCGAGCCCATCCGCAGCGTGCGATCAATGCTGCAGCCGAGGTACACGACCGGAGACCTGCAAAACTCCTGGCAGCCCAGCTTTAACCGCCCCGGCATGCTGCGCCTCGTGCTGACGAATAGGGATGCCGTTTTCTCCACGTTGACGGACATCCTCCATTTGTCGAGCCACTCCGGCAGTCGATCCAGCAGCCGCTGCATTCGTCCGGCTGTTAGCTCCGGCTTTTGGAACGAGGATATGTAAGCGCTGTCGTCGGCGAACAGCGCGAGTAAGACATCCATTTCGCCCTCTCCCATTGGGTTGTTGAGCGTCGGGATGTAGTTGGTATAGGTCGCGTAGAGGCAAGGGGATAGGCAACTGCCCTGCGGCACTCCAGCACGTATGGCCCGCATTGAGGAATGTCGTCCCTCCATCGCTACCCGGAAGGTTCTCCCTTCCAAGAACGACGCCACTAGTCGCACGAGAGACGGCGGGACGCCGGCGTCCAACAGCTTGATCAGGAGGCCCGGGTACCACACCCGGTCGAAGGCCTTCTCCATGTCGAGAAGGACTCCGACCGGGTGTCTTCCCTTTTTCATCTCCGTTGCCAAGTTATGGAGCACCCGCGTCAACCAACTGTAGCGTGGTCGAGTGGCCGCTCCGGAAACCGAACTGCTCCTCCCTTATTGAGACGTACAGCTTCAGTCTCCGGAGCAATAGCCGCTCGAACAACTTGGCCACGTGCGACAGCAGCGTGATCGGCCGGTAGCTTCCGGGCAGGTGCCGAGCCTTGTCCGGCTTCGGGAGACGACGATTCTTCCTTCCTTCCAGATATCCGGAAAGTGGGACGTGCGGAGAACGCCGTTAACTATCCTGGTGAGAGCCACGGCTGTGCGCCACGGCATCATCACCAGTGC
>JAFELO010000449.1:1544836-1556318 GCA_017140195.1 Eumaeus atala | reverse complement strand
GGGGATGTTGTCGGGGCCTGGTGCTTTGCGCCTCGAGAGAAGAAGGGCAACCTTCCGCAGCTCGGCTGGGGAGATAAAATCCCCCCCGCCCAGCGGCGCAGGCGAGCTCGAAAGGAGCTCTCGGACGCGGCCCTCTACGTGCTCGTGGTGCTCGGCGGCGACTGGAGCTTCCTGAGATTGGACAGGAGGTCGGGAGGGAGGTCACTCCGACGGCGTGCCTTGACCAGCGTGGTGTCGGTCACCGCGGCCTTTGCCTCTCGGATTTTGTCCGTGAGACTACAGGCCGCAGCTTCCACCTCCCCCGCGGTCTCGAGCAGCTCGTCGAAAGTGAAGTCGGCCATACGGTCTCTGAAGACCTGCCAGTCCACCCTCTGTCTGGTCCGTTCCCGCTCCCTTTCGACCGCCGTCGAGTGTAATGTGATTAGGACCGGTAGATGCTGCGTGTCCAGGTCATACAGCACCTCTATGTCCAGTGTGAATTGGAGGTTGTAGTGAATGACGATGTCCAACACAGGAGGGTAGGCTCAACGCCGGTGAGGGTAGCCGGAAGGGTATGTACCGACCAGGGACATAATATAGATAGAGAAGGTATGCCATAGAGACAAAGGGTGAACCACACTCACATCTCACAAATAAATACTCGCATTTTGTACTAGATGGGGCTTCACGTCGCGTCGGTTACAATCAAAAATTTAGCGCTTTACAAACATATGAATGACAAAAGTTTCTTACTAGTTCCCATCACAACGTCACTGAAATCTTTGTCTATTCTCTGGCTGACGCGCGTATGTCGCGGGGTCACGTAGTGCGGCAGCAGATCGGAGAGAAAGTCGTTGCTGCCACTCTGACAGTCGCCCCAGTCAAACTGTTTATCATTATATTTCCGTCGGCCTTTCTTAAGGGACCCTGCAATTTTTATTTATTTTTTTATTTCAAGTATCATACTGGGTTCGTGATATTTAACTTAAAAATATACGTGTATTTATCAATTATGTATGTAATGAGATGAAAATTATGCATATATTTTATCACCATACTACCCTAGAGGGAAGGTAATGTTTTTTTAGCGTGTGTATGTATGGTGTCTCTATGTGGATGTGTATACTCCTTCCTACAGCCTGAAACACTTGAAGGATTTTAATGTATAAGAACCGTCTTGGTAACGCGCGCGACGCTATTTACATCGTGTTTATAAAACCAAGTCCCTTAAAGCTGTCCGTTTGTATATTCTCAATTTTCTCAAAATCTTCACAATGTTTCCTTAAGCGGCTTTCACCCATGGACCAGTACCCGAGGAAGGTTTTAGTGTAAAATTTTGCCCCTGTTATTCAGGGGTGATGCTGGGGCTAACATATATTTTAAGTTTCGGGTGGTCTTGTTTTTTAATTTAATGTTACGATATATCCATCCACTAGCTACTCCGCCGCTGCGGCGGCGATATATCAAAGAAGATTACAGTGCTTTATCGTAGTTGGTTAAAAATTAATATTGTATAGTATCTGGCATCAGATCTGTCTGTATACCAATACTAATGTAAACCTCATCAGCGGTTTAGGCGGCTAAGTAGGTGTACAGTAAGGTTATTTGTGAAGATATATAATTTACCATTATTGTGACGGACAGTCCCCGCAGAGTGAGCCATTAGGTGCTTTGTGGACCACAACAGATCCGCCGTAGAGTCCAAAGATATCCGACGAGTTAATCTAAAATATAAATTAATTCATATTATTGTTCACAATCTTGGAATACACCTTTCCCATCTGTTCTTTTCAATTCAAAACGTGTGTGCTTTTGATGGCCAAAATAAACTTCTTTAGCTAACGAAACGTAACCGGCCACCAGGGAGAGACAATGTGTGCTCGCATCTTTGTCTATCCCTCTGCACTAATATATGAAACGTAAGTCTCTCTATATCTTCACTGCCTTAAATCTCCTCCTCGACACTTTCTTGAAACTCTCTTTCAATCTTTATTAAATTAGATCTCTCTCTCTCAACTTCCATGTAACTCTCTTTCCATCATCATTAACTTAAATCTTGCTCTCAACTTCCGTGTAACTCTCTCTTGCTATATACGTTATCTTAAACCTCCCTCTCAACTTCCATGTAACTCTCTCTCTGTATCATCACTAACTTAAATCTTCCTCTCAACTTCCGTGTAACTCCCTCTCTTACTATTTTCATTATCTTAAATCTCCCTCTCAACACCCATGTAACTCTCTCTTTGTATCATCATTAACTTAACTCTTCCTCTCAACTTTCGTCTAACTCTCTCTTTCTATATTTATTAACTTAAAATAAGTAAGGGGTAGTGCCATGCTGCATTGCAGCGCAATTGGGCCGGAACGACCGGGGAGCTCACTTGATACCACCCTAAAGTGACACCTACGGTGTCGCGTTTCGTGCAGTTTGTGCGGCGTCGGTAGTTGCAGAATGGCTCTGATATCTCGTTTGTCCCCCTAGCCAAGCGTGCGTAATGAAGTTTTTATTTCTAAAATGTGAAAGTGCAAAAGTAGGCTCGGCCCTGCGACCGTTTGGTGCGGTTTGAGAGAATCCGAAGGCCCAACTTATACGACGGCGGCGCACACCGCCGCATGTGCGAGCGTCCGTGTGTAGTACTAATAACAAATATTTTATTTAAGTAAATAACTACATATATTTTTACTTTTACCTTTTCGTGTCTACAAGATGAGCATCCATTGTAGATTTTACCATATCAGAATCTAGAGATATGTTACCATTGCTACTAATGTGAGTCTCTTTAATTTCCCTAAAAAGAAAAAAAGAATGTATTGTTATTGTGACGAACAATGGAAGGGGCAGGCAATATTGCCACGTAGCATGGTGTGTGGTGACCAGATCGTGCGGAACTGCAGGGTGCAAGCAAGGTTGTGACTATGAAACATGACGCTCTTTGGGGAAGGCCGTTGTCCTACTGTGGACATCTTCTGATCTCCACAGTTGACACTTCTGACATTTGATGATATTGAACTTTACTGTTTACGCCTTAAGAGACGATGTTGGGCCTTAAAACAAGTCGTTGGAATTTGAAGATACTGAAATGTATTCTTTACGTTGCTTACGTGCTCTGCGATGCTACTCTTCATAATCATATTCTTTCTTAAAGAATAAATTTCAATCACATTATGCCTAACGGAGCTGACACCCAGTTTTTTTCGCGCCTTGAACTTACTTTGTGATGTCATCGAGCCAAGATGGAATTTTAGCTTCCTGTTTTTGCAAATTTTCGAAAACACTCGTCCTCTGAGCCATCTCCGATCCATTTAATGTTAAGCTATTATGGAATCCTAATTTTAATATTCCTACACAAAACAATGCTCGACGAGAAATACATAATTGACTGAGCTCTGAAAGAAAATGTTATAGGTATCGTAATATATAAAAAATTTCTTGGCATTAATTGTTTCACTTCTATTTTCACTAAGTACGTAAGTACTGAAATCTTTATGAAATCATGATAAACTTGGTGTAAATTTAAGCTAAAAGTAAGCTCAGCGTAGGACTTCGTTGCTATGGCTACATCAAAATATCAATAGACACCACAGCAAAGAGAATTTACCACAGTAAATGTATTACATTACCTGTTTATAAGTTCTTACATGCTTAAGGCTTACAAAGAAAATATGATTATCATTTACGCAAACTTAATTTTTGCTTACATAAATGCCTTCCTTCGTTCACAGATGGCCGGCCAATCCTAGGTAGACGTATGAAGGTGAAATCATTATTGATAGACTATAGTCTCCTTATAATTATCGCACCTTTTGAGGGAAATATAAATTAGTGGAGGTAGTAAGGGAGAGTGTTACGTTCTGTACATTACTGTAGAGACAAGATATATAAGAGCACACCTCTTCTTTCTCTCTTCTCATCACAGATAGTGCATAAAATAAAGTAAAGTTAGCATAAAGTGTTACTTCAGTCGTGTGGTCTAAAGCATGCACGTATTTTTATGTGTGTATGTATTAATGTTTTTGTGTTTAATGATATTTGTTCTCTTAGAAGTAAAAATGATAGGGTGATATCCGAATAAAGACACTTTTACACTTTTGCATGAGAATTTTGTAGTTTATTTACATTTACATACAAAGTAAATAAATAAATTTAATAACAATGTATATCTAATTTTTGATTGCTCTAATTAATTATATCTTGAACGCTTTTCTGCATCAGTAGCACGTAATGACATTGACACTTAACAGTTCCCACCAGTCAAGTTTCAAATTGGACAGACGTCAGGTCAGTGATGACGAAAATAATAACCTTTTTGCTGCAGAACACTGTGTAAAATAACCTAAGTGTGAGAAGTGGAATGACGATTCTGTTCTGTGTTGTTAGTGGAAGTCATTTGGTCACGTAATAAGTATTATTATTTATATGTTTTAAAAACTATACAATTGTTTTAAAATGTCGGACACTGAACGAAAAAAGTTAGAAGAGCGAACTAGTAAAGCTGAAAAAGAAGCCGAACAAATAGAATATGAATTGGACAGACTATCAAGAGGTGATCTTAGTTTCCTGGGGCACCCAGAGCTAGACAAGCTATTATCTGAAAACGAGAAGTTAAAGCATCGTTTAGTTATTTTAGAAAATGCCATAAGAGCAGAACGATCACAATCAAAAAAGCCTATAGAATGTACGAATTTAATAACAGACATTGCAATTATCAAGGATTCTATCTGTGTTACTGATGAGCTGAAGAAAATTTTTACAATTGCTATAACATCTGCCTATCCCGATCTGGATGATCCGCCTGTTGTCATTACTTTAGCAGGCAATAACCCTAAATTTGGCGACTACCAATGTAACTCGGCTATGCCCATTTCTAATTATCTCAAAACAAAAAATATAAAAGTAAACCCCAGGGAAGTGGCTAATAATGTTTTGAACAAATTACCATCTTCTCCATTTGTTAAAAAAGTTGAGGTTGCCGGAGCAGGATTTTTAAATATTTATCTGAATAGACAAATAGCAGAACATGTACTCAACTTGATTCTCAAGTATGGAGTAAGGCCACCACCTGTGCCAAAACAAAGGATTGTTATAGATTTCTCTGCTCCTAATATAGCTAAGGAGATGCATGTTGGCCATTTGAGGTCAACTATAATTGGTGACAGTATAGCTCGTATTCTAGAGTTTTTGAACCATGATGTTCTTCGTATTAATCATCTTGGGGATTGGGGCACACAGTTTGGAATGCTTATAGCTCATCTACAAGATCAATTTCCCAATTATAGAACACATTCTCCTCCAATATCTGATTTGCAAGCTTTTTACAGGGAATCTAAGAAAAGATTTGATGAAGATGAAGAATTTAAAAAAAGAGCTTATTCTTGTGTTGTTCAGCTACAATCTGGTCAGTCAGACTATATCACTGCTTGGAAGCTGATATGTGATGTATCTGAGAGGGAATTCCGAAAGATATATGATCGTCTTGATATTAAAATCATTAACAGGGGTGAATCATTTTATCAAGAAAGGATGAATGTTGTTGTAAAGGAGTTTAAAGAAAAGGGCTTTCTGGAAGAAGATGAAGGTAGATTAATTATGTGGATTAATCCAGAAAAACACGAAAATATACCTCTGACTGTAGTAAAATCGGATGGTGGGTATACTTATGATACATCGGACTTAGCAACCATTAAACAGAGGGTTGAAGAAGAAAAAGCTGATAGGTTGATATATGTTGTTGATTCCGGGCAAAGTAATCACTTTTTCTTAATTGATGGTTGTGCTCGAAGGGCTGGCATATTAACTGGCGATAAAAAGGTTGAATTTGTTGGCTTTGGAGTGGTATTAGGCGAGGATAAAAAGAAATTCAAGACCAGGTCTGGTGATACCATCAAACTAATAGAATTACTTGATGAGGGTCTCAAAAGGTCACTTGATAAATTGAAAGAAAAGGACCGTCATCTAGTACTTTCATCTGAAGAGCTTCAAAAAGCTCAAGAAGCTATAGCTTATGGATGCATTAAATATGCTGATCTCTCTCACAATCGAATTAATGATTATGTATTTTCATTTGATAAAATGTTAGATGACAAGGGTAACACTGCTGTGTATCTCCTCTATGCTTTGACTCGAATTAGATCTATCGCTAGGAATGCACAAATTTCTGAAAACGAGTTACTTAATTATGCACAAAAGTCGAGCATAAAATTAGAGCATGAAGCAGAATGGAAGCTGGGCAAGGTATTGTTGAGATTTCCAGAAGTTATTCTGAAAGTGGCAAATGATCTGTACTTGCATAGTCTATGTGAGTATCTGTATGAGATAACATCAGTCTTCACAGAATTCTATGACAAGTGTTATTGTATTGAAAAAGATAAAAGTGGTAATATTGTTAAAATATACCATGAAAGATTAATGTTATGTGAGGCAACTGCTAGAGTTATGGAAACATGTTTCCATCTGCTGGGCATTAAAACAGTGTCTAAAATGTAATAAACATCACATTTTTGTACTTTATTTAACAATAAAACATTTTGAATTCAAACCTTTTATTTTACATCCCAAAAAACCTCTACAAAAGTATACCAGAGTCCATCATCAAAGGTAACAGTTATGAAATGGCACTATTGTATTGAAAATAAATTGCACACACCCACTGGATAGGGTTTGTGTGCAATTTGTTGTTTCAACCTTTTCTGTGGTTCCATTTAATCTACAACATCATTACACCACTAAAGATACTACTTAGTAACAGATTAATCAGAGCTTGATTTGATAACAACATAGCATCTGCCATTTAATGTAGTGTTAAAAATTTGATACTTCAGTTATTTATAAAAAAAATTGCAGCGTCTTTTCTTTTTGGAATAAATAACAACATTTTATCATGAACCTACGACATAATGCTACCGCAACCAAATAACTACATGATTGGAATAAGGCAGATGCTAAAGGAACTTAATTTATTTATAAACATGAATGAAAATATAATATTCTTATAATTACATCTACACTGGGGAGTCATAATACAAGTCAAATCCACTTTGTAGGACCAATGGCATCTCTTGGAAGACAGACACAAATTGGTATGACGATTTCAACTACTTACATTAGTACATAAATATATATACCTATTTCTTTTATTTCTGAAATTCTTTAAAAGATACAAGGTCTAGGGCACATCATTTTGAAAACATTACAGGTCTAGGTACATATGCGTATCTATACTAAAAAATATACTTAAAAAAATGATATATAGAGCCTCGTTCCACAAAATTACAGGGAGTACTTTCCCTTTTACACTAATTTCCAATTTAAAGTATATCTCTTTCCGCCTTTTCTGTTGCATTTTTTTATTGCCATAGCGGCTAACATTGCTAAATATATTATTTACTAATGCATTATTATTATTATATACTACTATTACGTTTTTTTGTGGAATCCCGTAAGTTTATAACTTACAGTAAAAATCATTCTGGTCAAACTAAGAAATGTCACTAATGGATACCTACACCAAAAGTTTTAATAATAGGTACCTATCCCTTAGAAAATATTTACTCCATAAACAAAGCAGGACTAAAAAGGCACACCACCCTTAAAAGCAAAAAAATAAGAATGACAGGCGGGGGTTTCATCCCTTTAAGTTTTCTTAGGAATCCCCAGAACCTTCAGGCCCTTTCCATTTTTTTCAACAATGTCTATTACAATAAGCTGCAAAAAAATCATTTTTGGTATTAAAAATCATTTTTGTAAATTAGAAGATCGATTGAACTTAAATAGATTTTTGTGCACATTATCTGTATCTATACCCTGTAGTAAGAATTCAACGTATCAAACGGCTTGTTCCCAATATTCATGACGGCAAATAATAAAAAGCACTTTAATAAAAGTATAAATCACAATAAATTCGGTAACTTCGCCAATTTAGCAAAATTATGACTAGAATTACAATTACAACATTTATAATATATATAAACTAATGGCAAGAGTATTAAGCCTTTAATATACTAGGTATGGATAATAAAAGACCAGGAGGAAAAACTCCTAAGAGATGACAGTTGGCAAAACTGTAGGTAGTAAAAGTGGACTAAGGAATATAATAAATAGTAGCAAGACAAAATGTCCCCTATTTTATTAGGGACTTTAACTGTTATATGTAGTCGCTTGTTTCCCGTTAAAATCCAATAAACTGATAATGTGTCAGCGTGGTAGCTGTTCGGAAGCCATCAATTTTTGCTCAAATCTGTCTTTGAGTTCAATTGCTTGTGCTGCCATAGCTACGATAACCCAATAAAAATAAATGAAATGTAGGTGTGCATAGATAGACCATATCTAATTTAGGGCCGTTCTCAATATTCTATCTGTCGTCGGACTGGCAACTGGAACTAGTGTTGTAGGTGCATTTGGAAAGACCATCTAGTTTACAGTCAGAAGTATCCAGTAGAGTAGTTGCACACCATCACTCAAGTTTTTAACAACTAATTAAAATTAAGATATTTGGCTAATTATGATACTTGTCAAACATATTATAGAGTTACAAAAAGCTTTGCATATAAAACTTTCTAAAATTCAATTCATGATCTTTGCTTTTAAAATTCAAATCAATTGAGACGGAATAGATGAATAAAGTAATAAAAAGTTAAAGTTAAACAAATAACGAATTACAATCATTTCGAAATAACGAATCACAAGTTTGAGTTAAGGAATTACAATAATTTCCAAATAAGCAATCACAAGCTTAAGTTAATGAAATAAATTTCCAAATGACGAAATACAATTTTGAGTTTCATAGCTAGGGCAGTAGTTATTTCGTAGTACTTCATTGTTCCCCGCAGATGAATATTCAATCGACCTACATAGAACAGCGCCCGTGAGTCAATCACTCCACTTACAAAGGTGTGTCATTATGTAGGTGTGATAGAATCTAAACGTACACGTAGAAACAAATATTTTTTTTTTTTAATAAAATCATTTTCAGGACAAAAAATGTTTTTTCTAAACGTTCCATTGTTACCCTAATGGGAATTTATATTTTCAGTTAAATTTATACATCTTTACGAAATACAAAATATGGTTAACACGATAATTAAATTATTGGATGTAGCAAGCTGAACGCTTCGTGGCCCGTAATTGGGATACCCAAGCAACCCAAATTGGATTGAGCGAATATTAAATCTTTTATTTGGCGTTCGATCTGATATTATACATTAAAAATTATGTTTATATATATAGATTATTATTATATATAGATGCATCGCAGCAAAAGTAATACTCAAATACTTTTAAATTTATCTACTTACACCTAGAGGTAAAAATAAACACGTAACTGTCATTATAAAAACAGTATTGAGTGCAGAGACAGAGGAGGACCATCTTCAAAGGGTCAGAATTAAAAGTCCGGCGAAGACAAAATAACAATAGTTCCATAAATGCCCACAATGGTGTTGTGATTACGTAGTAATCGTAAAGCAAAGAACCGATACTTTACAAGGCACCGTTTCCCGGAATCTGTTTTTATGGAGTGTACAGATCTCAACTCTATAAAAACAGATTGCTTACTTTTGTCACTAGACTGTATGCCACACTTCTGTCTAAATGTTCCATTCTGCATCTGCATGGAAAATAGAAAATATCCTCTCGTTGTGTATTACACATGATGTTTTCGATAAAATTACTTTATCAAAATGGAATAAGTATTTCTTTGACAGCAGATAAAACATCGACTCACATTGTTTGAGCAATTGCTTACACTAAATATATGTGTCTTACACCCAATAACGTTACCTAACACATAACATGCTCGAGTTTAAAAATCTATGAAACAAAACCTCGGGTGCAAGATTTTAAATAAATTTCAGTACGGTACCATTGAGGTGCTTGCAGGAAAAGTGAAGTATGCCTTTTGTTATAGAAATTTTGAATATTTTTACATGATTTATTTTATAAGAAGATATTTCCTGTTATTATTTTCTTTACAGGAATATATTTCCTTTTATATTTCTTTATTGTAGGATATTTTCCATTCTTATTGCCTTTGTTGGAAGATATTTTGTTCTTTTCTTTGTAGGAAGGTATTTTTTTCATATTTTTTTACTGGAGGATATTTCTTTTATTTTTAATACTATTTTTCGTTATTTCACGATGAGATTTTACTCATTATCTTGTGCCCGCACTTTCATAGATAGAATAAAATGAACAGCCACATCAATCGTTGTTAACGAAATTGTTAACCGCTCCAGAAAGATAGCTTAAACTTTTGGTATGGTTTTGAATACATAAATTGATTTACTGAATTAAAAAAAACATCACATACCTGAAACTGAAAAAGTGTCTGTTCAGTTTTAAATTTATAATAAACCACCAGCGCCTTTGATAGTTTGTTGACTCTGGTAAAAATGTCCTGGCGGTTATTAAAAATCCTACATCCGAAGTTCATATTACGAATTCTAACCTAGCACTAGATACATGTATAAGGAACTAGTTCTACGGAAAAATTCACATGAGGTGTATAAAATATCTCGCTGAACATCTATTCATATAAGTATAGATAGATAATAAACGTTTCTAAAAACCCTAATACATGTTTAAATCATCTAAAAGGGTTTGGATTGGTCTCGAGATTCAAGGTTTACGAATACGTACTACAATAATGAGAATCAACAATATTTTACAAAATATTATATACAAATTAACCTATAGCGGACGTGGTTCGTCTGTTAGATCTCTAGATGCAAAGTGTGAGTGTTCTACGATCGAAAAAACTGTTTGTCTCTGTTCTTGACACTTCAAAAATCTTGTATAATTTGTGTTCGGTGCCTATGTCGCACCCCTGGCTATGCCGCCAGGGGTGCGACATAGGCCTTCACACGCGCCCTAGAAATGAAGGATCCTGGCGAAGCCTGACTTATCAATGTTCAAAGTCAGCTAGAGTTAGAGTGACGAATAAAAGGGCTTCGGTGATGCGACCTTTCTGGAAAATGGTGGATGGACAGACCATCTATCGACCACAGAACATCCACCGACCGACGACAAGTCCTTAGAATTGTATTGGGCTTCCCACGGTATGGTGTGGGCAGTGGGACTGACTTACGAGTCAGTCAAAAAAGTACCACCTCGTCATCTACACCACAGCACGTTATTTACGCAGTTTGCAGTAGTAGTTGTTTACGCAATCAAAGGTAGTAGGTACTTATAACCTAATAGGTTTAAACGAGTAATGCAATAGTAGATGACGTGGGGATTACGTAATATAAGCACGAAGGAAGCACCCTAAATTCATTTGGATTAAAATTTATACATGTCTACATTATTGTATGTATGTAATGATTTTACGAGTACAAAATTTTTTGATACCTTTCGAAATATCTTGAATATTTTACATGATTCATTTGAAAATAATATATGATATGTTATTCCATCGTATTTTTTGGGGGAACAGTACGGTGTATCCCGTTTATAAATAATTTCATAAATTTTATACGGTATCATAAGTTTTATGGGGTAATAGAATTA
>JAFELO010000449.1:1493314-1544789 GCA_017140195.1 Eumaeus atala | reverse complement strand
TCTAGTATGAATAAGACTAGAGAAAGAGATTCTTAAAATAAGATCGTTGAAATATTAGTAGTAAAAAAATGCAGGATTCTAGATAGGCTGTGTTTTCAAATTTTTTCTTCCTTTTAGTTAATTAGACTGAACATTACACAGTATTATTTCAATGTTCGTCACTTTTTCAAAATTTTGAAATTTTATTCCTATTTTGAATTAGTGGAACGAACCACGCCCGCATTCGAGAAACATCTACTTCACTAACATCGATAACCCTTGCTCCTGTACAGACTTTCAATACGGCAATTTACCAATTGACATCTGACATTTTGGCCAGTCTAACAAGTGTTACAAAAATAGCATAGAGAGCTTCGGGACAGTCTTCATTGAGATTTTAATTCTGGGAAGAGATACTGGAGGATAGCTAGGTAGTGAACGCTGGCGGCCCACGCCACAAATATGTGCCATATGGCGTGAGCGAAGGGAATGCGCCCGTCGGACTTGAAGAAAAACACGCCAATGAGGTACAGCAAACCGCCCATTTTGAGATCTTGCATCGCCGGGAACTCGTGCTGTAAATTAAAAAAATATACAACAATTAGATAGGAGGAGGAAAGTATTACCGAATATGACCAGCACGACCCGGGAGGCAGATCTCGCTCGCGTGACACCGACGCAAAGTGACAGGTATGCTGTAGCGTTTTGTGCGGTTTGAGACTCATTGGAGAGGATGCGAAAAACACATCTTCTTAACAATTGCGCTGATGTCTACAGGTGCCGTTCTACAGGTGCCATTGAAAGATTCTGGATTTCTCGTTTACCCCATCATAGTACTATAAGAAACATAATAAGTAATGAAATAAGTAACGTATTTCTTAAGTTACTTATGAAACTGATGGCATTCGCACATCTAATCTAAGGCCTTTTCTTAAGAACAACTGAGAAGGAAAGATAGAAGGAAAGCGAAGTAGATGAAGACCGAGTCGCAGTTGTACAGATCAGTTTTTTACATACACATAACTCATACATTGGCCACTGGCCTACTCATCAGGAATCCCTGTTAATGGAATTAGGATTTACTTACAAGATAAAAATAATGTCCTATGTTATGGAGAATGGCCCATGAAGCAACAGACAAGAGCTCCGTGCTTAAATGTAACACAAGAAACTGATTATGATTAAAAACAAACGCCGTGCGCGGCTGTCAATTGTCTTTAACGTGTTGTCTAATTATAACTGCGCTCGACCGCAGCTCCACGCTGTAACAATTAGTCAGAATCATTGTTATAGTCGCGTGTTTTGCTCCTGTAACTCTGCGCCGTGTTACTAACGGTTTATCGGCACTGCGGGGGCTTATACGACACGACGACGATATCGAAGTGAGTGGCAGAAAAAAAGAATCGTCCTGCCACGACTGTGATTTACTAACTTTTTTACAATACAAACATATGTGCAAATGAGCAAACGGAGTCTTTCGACTGGCTTGTTAAGAGGGGGCCAAAGACCAGGAGTCGCTTCTGAGTATGGGGCATGGGCGAGGACGAGCGCCATCGCGCGTTTGTGTGCCATCACCGGCCACAGCCGGTGATGGCACGCAAACGCGTTTCCCCGTATCTCCAAAAAAAAAGGAATGGACATGATTCCGAAGTGAAACACCAAATGTTTTTAAGCTCGTCTTTACGTTTCTTAAGGAATAAACTACAAAGATGTGAGCCCGAGAGGCCAGTCGCTGACCGTCGTTATTTTGTGATTTAATTATAAGATACTTATGAGGTAATAACATATGAAGCATAGAGGTAAAAAGGTGAAATGCCCAAAGACCCTTGGCGCGTCGGCTGTACGGGCGAGTAGCTGCCGTCCGGTCTAGGTAGCCGCATAGTAACAATTAGAAAGATCAATTATGTCAAAGACAAATTATGTCAAATTTTAAGTACTTTTTACGCATTCGGAATAAGAATCGAGTGCTGAGTTCGATTTGTGTTTTTCTACAGCATCTTACAAAACACCTGTATAACTCCTGTGTTACAAAATACCATGTACAACTTCTTTTTTTTTTAAATATAGGCGATGTACGCTGAAAAGTACTAAAACAGGATTTATTGTTCTCCTTGGCGGTGTGTTATCTGTTGGACGCGTATTAAAGTCACATCTACGTTTTTGAACTATAAACAAAGATTCGACAACTTGTTATGGGACTGGTGCAAAATCCTGCGATAGAGCTGATCCCTAAATGTCAAAAACTAGGACTTGTAATTTGAATAAAAGTGGAATAGTATATTATAATTACTGTTTTGTTGACGTGATTGCCCTTCCTCTCCCCTCTCATTCAATGTATCACCAGAGACTCATAAATCGCACCAGCATAGCAATCACTTTTGTGAAGTGATGGCTATAACGTTGCTTTTCGTGCGGTTTGCGCGAGGGATCCATACGCGTGACGCACTACGCATAATGTTCAGTATAACAATAAAACTTCAACCGGTACTATAAACAAACTTTCTAATAGCTACTTTAAGTATACTATATATTATAAATTTTAATAGCTAATTAAAATATACGCTTCCGCTGCACATTTCCCACTCAGCATAAAGCGCTTTCCGCCCGTGTCAAGGCGAGCCGTTCAGTTTTCTCATGTAAGTGGGGAAGCTTCAACACGCTATGTATAAGCAACGTGTAGCGCCGCTCCGCGACTTCGTCTAAGACGATAACACTAATGACTGAGTACCGTTGTTTCTGACGCTGGGAAACGCATTTACGCGCCATCACCGGCCCTAAGGAGACGACGACTCCTCCACTCATGGGGTTGACTCATACCAGGACAACCACTTCAACTTTGACGCTGCAATGAGGTGAGATTCGCAACCTCGCCCCGTGAGTAAAAGCGCCACGCCATATTTCTCATTTACCCTCTTATAAAAGGGGTACAAAGAGAACGCCATTCTCCTCAAAGCTTGAACCATGGTGGGCACTAGTTGAGTACCTACGACGTAATAGGCAAGCGCGACGAAATGCAACTCTAACTGAACCTTTATTGTATTAAGGCCTAATCTTAGAGACTTATCTATTGGTTCAGTAGAGACGGAAAAGGAAAGACAGACAGAGCTATCCTCACGTATTATTTGTTAGTATTCATAGCAGTAATTAGAACTCAGCGGAATATAAATATATTTCAAACAGCCTTCTGCGCTTGGGTCAGCGTAATTACATACATCGCATATTATCTATTAACCTCCCATATAATATGTGCCTGGTATGTTATTGTTTAGTGTCATTGCCGCATTGTAGCTGAAAGGGGCACATATACGCAAAGAGGTACTGGTAATTTTTTTGAACTTCCGGTTCTGAGAGTGGAGGGAGTGAAGAGGGGGAAATCATACGTTAACCATTATATCGCGATATTTTTTTTTCTTTTGCCTACCTGACCGTGGGGAGGTTCATAATTCAATTAATAATGTATATTCTAAGTCTGTTTAACCACAGCGAAGTCCCGGGTTGGTCTGAATAGGACCCACATGTTGTGTATTGGGATTTTTAAATTTGTGTCGTGTGTCCGAAAGTCCGAAGTGAAAAATTGATGGTGGGCCGCTCCGTGCTCCGGAAATCACGTTTAATACGCCCTGCGCCTAATTTCTACGCGGTCGTGTTGGACTGCCTTCAGGCTATCACGAGAACAAGATGATGGAATAGAGCAAGTCTATGCTGCACACACAGGTGCATTATATAGGTATGCCGCAATCCGGTTGTGGTATCCTTGAAGGTATCCCCCGAGAAAAAATATTACCAGGACAACATGAGTCTCCTAGAGGCTTCGGCTGCTCGGTTACTACTTTGTAATATAAAAAAAAAATATATCTAATACTCACAAGACGAAGGTCAAAACCGAGCGGTATGACCGCTCACCTGAGCGGTGACCGGAAACAATTACGGGCGAGTTCGTCCCTATGCGTTTAAAATCATATTAATTTTAGATCATCGACGCAAGGGGGTTTTTTCAACAGTACTCATCCCCAACGTGCAATTCTTGACTGGGCGACCTGGGCGAGACGTACACCTCCCCAATGTTACGAGCCCAATTTAGCTGCGATGCGTTGCCAAGCTGTGTTACCCTTACTGGATGTGGGTAGGTAGGAATACTAGTAATATAAAGCTGAGTAGTCCGTTTGTTTGTGCGCGCTATAACCTCAGGCCCTAATTGAAAATAAATATCTTTGTGTTAAATGGTCTATTTATCGGGGAAGTATATATCATGACGGTATCACTAAGGATCGGAGTTACGTGGGTGAAATCGCGGGGTGAAGATAGTCGATTAGAAAAACCCCAAAACTATTGATATACCATCTTAGCATTCAATAGATGGCGAATCGATGAACCCCCGAAATATCAAGAGTTTAGTGAGAATTGGTGCCATGCTGTATTGCAGCAGAATTGAGCCGGCACGACCGGGGAGCTACCTCTCGCTAACATGATACCGATGTAAAGTGATATCTTCCGTGTCGCGGTTCGTGCGGCCTGTGAGCCGGTGCCCATTAGAGGGGGTAAAATAAGGGCAAGCATCGGCATAGTAATTGTGCGTGTGTTTATGGGTATCGTGAGTTGTAAAAATCCGATTTCTCATTTGCACCTTACTATAAAAAAGTCGCAGGCAACAGCTAGTATATAAAAGAATATACGTGTGTACAGACACTCAAGCATGAAGCAACCCTTTATAGCTTTGTACGTGGGTTGTAGCGAAATGTTATTTTTAACATAGCGGGGGCTCAAGTGAACGCAGTGTAGCGTATGTATAAAAGTGTGTCAAACGTCTTGATACAATAGTAGTGAGGGTGGAAATACTTCATTTGAGTACCCTTGAGCATTGCTTTGTACTAGCAGTACGACAGTTTTTGTAGGTATGGGACACGTGTTGGCGGTGGATAAATGTAGGTGTAACCTTTATTTTGCTATCTGTATTTCAGTCAAAGGTTAGTGCCATTGCTGATTATAATACCATGCTACATTGCAGCCGAATTGGGCCAGCACGACCGCGGAGGTACTTCAAGCTCTTACGATACCGCCGTGAAGTGACGGTTGGTCAATAGCCGGTAGCTCATAGGAGGGAAGGAAGAAAGGAGGACAACGTATAAGGATTATGGGGGTGTCTATGGGCGAGGGTAGTCATCAAAAAGCTCGGACTGATCGTTTGTTCTCTTGTAGTATAAAAAAACTATATTTCTTACTCTACACTTCCGTTGGCCTCGTTTTCGTAACGCTCCCGTCACGCATTCGCCAACACTCCCCAAAACGCGCGTAAATTTTTTAAACTTCAAAAACACTTAATTAAAAATAATCATTTTACGTAATCATTGTTACCATGACTGATCCGAAACGGCTATATAGTTGGTTATATAAGAATATTTTATAATCGATGTCAGCAGCGCAGACATAAATAATTGTACGAACAATATTCCGTACAATGAGGCGTCTACAGTGATAAAGTTCGTAACACGGTACATAAAACATTCATACTGGTTTTCTTAACTAATATCTTAAGTTCCTTTTGGGTCCTCAACCTAATCCTATATCTAGGACCAGGACCCAAAAAGAACTAATTATACGATATATAATTAGTTCATTTTGGGGTCCTTCTAATCCTAGATAACTGGGCCGGCATGAAGGAACTTTACTCTTAACTATGGACGTATAACACTTTTAACACTGGCTTGGACGTGGTCTCGCAGAAATCTTAAGCCGAAAGTTCACTCAGCGAAGCAAGAATTTAGGTTTTTTATAGAATAGGGGTGCAAACAAGGAACCGGAGCCTTTTTACGACTACCGATGCCCATGAACGTTAATTGCTATGTCGATGCGTTGCCCTCTTTCCCACGCCCCAATGGGCCACCGGCTACTCACAAACCGCACGAAACGCGACACTGAAGATGTCACTATACGGCGGTGTTATGTGAGTGTAATTCCGTTGCATAGAGGGATGTAGTGTTATGCATGACACTACCTCTTCCTATACAACATGGCACTACCTCTTCCTTAAAAATTTAGAATATTAATATTTTACTCCTAGACTACGATAAGTAGAAGCCCGATAAATGATGCATTACAGCCGAACCGGGCTGGCACGACCGAGGCGACCTACCACTCGCACGATAAAAATAATGTCTATGCAATCGTATTTCTTGAGATTTGTGACTGAGGTCACCCTATGAGGAGATGGGGTTAAGGATAGGAAAACATTCGCATCTTTCGGATGTCTATGGTCGTCGGTAGGTATCAAAAGGCTCCGATGCTCATTTGCCCCCTTATATAATAAAAAAGACGCCGGATAAATGCTGATGATACATTAGACGTACACGCAACTTCCTTCCCTTTGATGTTCTATAAATAGCTAATTTTCGCACAAAGCCCAAAAGACGTCGCTTTATTGATCAACTCACGAGGTAAGTGATCACGATTACTTTGTCACGAGACACCGGGATGCTGACCGCCCGGACCGAGTATGCTCCTTGATATTTCTCAAATATCTTGTTCTATCTGGTATTTTATTTTAACACTAGCGGCCTGTCCCGGGCGCTATAATTATTGATGTATACTCCCTTTAAGGCGCGCCGCATGAAAATATAAGGAGTGAACTCCATGGAGATAAAATTACCTATATTATGAGAAGGGCAACGAGCCTAAACCGTGTCCGTCAAGTCGACAGAGACAGCAAATGTGGTTCACTCTCTGTCTCCTTTTCATTAATTTGGTTCAGCGCAATTCGCAAGCTAGTACATAGACAGATAGTAGTAACTCTGATCTTACTTCTTCATTAACCAAGACACGCTCGCCGTCATAGACCTGCCTTCTATATCATCTATAATGGAATCTCGTGATACAGTAATCGGTTATATATATAATACAGAATCATGTCCTCCAGTCCCTAGTGGGGCGTCAAAAGTTAACGCACACATATCATTAACACTTTCCCGTCCCGGCTTTGCGCCGAATCACGAATCCCTAAATCTAGCGACAAGTATTTTCTTTTTCTATAACGTGAGAAACGTTATACGCCGCATCGGCACACCATCTGTGGACAGCCTTTGCGGACCCAGTACAGGAACTGTGAAATCCCTGAGCCTGAGCCCTCATACTCCTTGGTGGCTTGATGACTTTTAGTGATAAATATGGCATATGTAACTGATGGGTAACTTTATCCTTTCTACCAATAAAATAATTTCTGAAATCGGGACAGTAGTATAGTATATAAAGGTCTAGCTTATGCGTTGTAAACGTCCAAATATTCACCTCGACTCCAGATGGATTCCCACGGAGAAAGCACAGAACCTCAATAATAAAAGAATATATACCCAACTACAGCTGATAGACCCTTGGCCCTTATTGTAAATTTAATGCCATACGACTCCCACAGATATCTGCACAACCAACCATTATGCAAATATATATTTTCATCGCTCAATACACTAAAGGTAATATCGTGCTAATTTAATTCGGTCAATGACGTCACTAGAACTTCCACTTTGTAAATCAAACTGACGCCATAAGTTCAATCTCATTTCTTTAGAAAACCCACATACATAATACACATAGAGACGACATGCCATAAGCAGTCATATAACGGCGAGCGGCGGTCTTGACGAATAGACAGGGATGATGTGAAAGCAGTAGTCATTGTCTATCTAATCTCGCATGCGCATTGGGGAAAGAGAATGGAACGAAAAAAGAGACAGACAATGACCCACACTTGCTGTCTCTTTCGACTAAGCCGGACGCGTTGCAGGCTGGCCTTCCTTTCTCCATGTTTATTTTCCCTTCTAGGAAATCGCGCCATTTGGTGTACAGAGTCCAACATACTAGTCATGTCAGTTACGGCTGTTTGACGGCAGCGCTGGCCTAGGAGAACATAGAAACCCTTACAGAAAAAGCCATGTAAGCTCCTATATGATGATAACGTCAAAATACAAATGCAGCGACAAACATATACATACGTTAGACGTGACAATGATGACGGCCGGCCCCAGACCCATGGTGAGGTACAGCAGGAGTTCCAGCATCTTATACCGCTCGTGGAAGATCTGTTGGTAGGTTATACCCAAGACGGCCAGCAGCCAGATGGCCCAGCGCAGCTCCCGCAGCATCCAGCAGGAGAGCGTGCCCACCGTCAGCCAGGGGAAGTAGGAGCTGGCTATGAATATGTAGATCATAGCACGGTCGCAGCGGTGGAGGTAATGCTTCATCTTTCTGGAAGAGAAGAAAACAATTACCACGGTGAAGAAATCCCAATAAGATCCGCGATTTCGCGGATCTCTAGCCATGATAATAATAATTAAATTAGCCGTTATCACACTCTCACATTGGCATGCATCTCTCGCATCTACGGGAGAGAGGGCGTGTCGGTCAGAGGGACCGACCCCAAACCTAGTTTTATATGGCAATCTGGTGAAGCTGTTTTGAGCTTCTTTTCGCCTCCACAGCATAAGTTCATGACCGAAAAAAAGAGAAAAAAAATGATGTAGAAAATATTCCTGTATTCGAACAGAGTGACTTATAAATTTACGTTTTTCGATTTCTTTGGACTTTTTCGACACTCTGGAGTCAAAAACATGGCGGTGTATCCCCCCGTGCCTCGAAGAGCATGTTAAATCGTCGGCGCCCGCATAATTGTCTCCGATCGTGACAGACTGCCGTCCCATCGGTATAAGATGGAATAGAGATTGCAGTCGTGTCTGAGAAAACACTTATGTACTATAATATATATGTCCAGCTCAGGTGGCACGTTTTAATAAAGATGGCCGCTGCAGCCGAAATTCAGCTAAGACGACATTATTATTATTTCGACAATAGACAGCTAGACGGATTTCGACATATGAGATTCGCATGGGGAGCGTGAGTACCTACATACTTTAGCTATGAAATCAACATTAAATTCGATCGAGTTAGTTTACAGATAGACCTTGCATATACATTACTAGTAGCGCTCCATGAATACACCCGCGTAAACAAACTTTAACGGTGTAGAACTTTCATATAACAGTTTTTCACACCTTTCATCTCAAGAGGATAACCCTAATAAAATTTCCTCTATTAGTGCTTCCACACGGTCTCCAAGGTACACACATGCCAAATTTCAGCTTCTTGAGTTCAGTAGTTTCGACTGTGTGTTGTCTGTCAGTCAGTCACTCAGCAACGTAGAGGTATACCTCAGTGGTATTGATAATATATCGCACAACCTCTTTCCCAACCCGTTGCAATACTTTTTCAAACTTCCCTATTCACTTGTACTGTGCTTAATTATGGAAATCTGCTTTTATACCACCGGTTCACAAGTAAGGGTAGAAAATGGATATCCTAAATTACAGACCCATATCGAAAGTTATTCCCACTTCAAACTCGTACCACAATCTTATTGTATATGGTCCAGATGAAGAAGAGCTCGAATATGAGACTGCAAGCACATCTAAACCAACAAGAAAAAGACAGCGTACTAAAACCAAAACACCTGTTAAAACAAAAGAATCAAAATCGTCTGATTCGAAAAATAAGGATTACTCATCCAAGAAAACAAATAATGAAAACAAAATCCCGATACCGGCGCCTATTAATGTACGGGATATAAAAGATTTTAACGCACTTAGAAATAAACTCTTGAAAAAGGCTAGCGTTAACATGCAGTTCAAAGCGCTATCAAACAATAATGTAAAAATAACCTGTGGAAACGAAAATACCTACAGAACAAGAGAAGAATGGTTGAAAAACGTTACCATTAATGGTCACAACAATGGAACATTATACATATCAATTAAAAGGTGAGAAACTATATCGATTTGTCATCAGAAGATTGCCTGCCACAATGCCTGTAGAACTGATTGCTGACTCAGTGCGCTCATATCAACATAATGTGGTAAAAGTCATCAATGTCAGAAAAAATACTACTACGAATAACGGGGAGAAGATCTACCAATCCTTCCCTTTGTTCTATGTAGATATAACTCAAAACGACAACAATAGAACAGTTGTTGATATAAAAACATGCTACACTGCAAGGTGTCAATTGAGGCTCCAAAAGAAGTTTTAATTTCTGAAACACATTTTTCTATGACTTTTATAAAAATGATGGGATACAGCTCCTACTGGACAACGCATCCCAACGAACGTACACGTATTGGCACTGCCATAATTATAAAACAAAACATTCAACATTTCCAACAATTGGAAATAAAAGAAACTTACATCCAAGCCACCATAGTCACTATTAATTTAAATGGTGCAGATGTCAATATAGGAGTTGCTTATTGCCCACCTAGACACACTATCTCAGGAGAAAAATACAAAGACGTGTTCAACAAACTTGGACCAAGATTTATACTTGAAGGAGACTTTAACGTTAAGCATACTGCATGGGGGTCAAGGTTCATTACTCCTGGCAAAGGTAAAGAATTGCTTACAGACATCCAACAAACAAAATGTGAATATCATTCATGTCGTACACCAACTTATTGGCCAACGGATTGTAATAAAGTGCCTGACCTGATTGATTTCTTCATATCAAAAGGAATTTCATCCAATTACGTGAAAACTGAAAACTTAGTGGACTTGTCTTCTGATCATACTCCGGTTCTCCTGACAATAAACTCAAAAATCAACAAAAAAGTAAAAAAAAAAAAAACAAAACCTCACCAACAAACGTACAAATTGGGAAGAATTTCGTAGCATCTTAGACGACCAAATTGTATTAAATGTTAAGTTAGAAAATCAAGATGAACTGGAGCAACAAGTAAAAGTATTCATCGAACAATTGCAACATGCAGCGGAAACAGCCACTCCAAAGCCTGTAGACAAACCTGACTCTGCAGTGAATTATCCTGCATCGATTCGTGAACTAGTAAAAGAAAGACGCAAGGCTAGAGGCTAGCATCTGGCATAGTTCAATACATCCCAGTGATAAAAGTCTTTAATAAGGTAAGCAATAAAGTTAACCAATGAATTAAAGAACACAAACAGAGCTTCGTAGATGAGTACCTTAACGAACTTAACCCAGAAGCGGATAAGGATTATTCGTTATTAGTGCAACTGCCACCCATCAAGGATGCACAAGGCCAGTGGTTACGCAAAAATAAAGACAAAGCTGAACTATTTGCTCAACATCTAGCATCAGTATTTAAACCTCATGATATCCAAACAAACATTTATCCTGCCCCCGTGTATCAACCTGATCAGACAATCAACCCAATAACACGAATAAAATTTCAAAAGAAATATACAACAATTTAAATCACAAAAAGCTCCTGGCATTGATAATCACCTGGATTGTTTAAGGAATTGTCTCGCAAAGCAATTATCATATTGACTTACCTGTTCAACGGCTGTTTTAGATTAAAATACATTCCTAGCTGCTTCAAAACAACCCAGATAATAATGCTCCATCCAATCCATAATAATGCATCCGGATTAACCAGCGGTTCAGGTGACATCGTATAGGCCCATTTCACTCTTGCCCACCATTTCAAAACTGTTTGAGGAATTGCTTCTAAAACGTCTCAAACCACTCATCAGTATTCCCGACTTCCAATTTGGATTCCGAAATAAATACTCCAGCAGTGATAGAAAAAGCATTTGAACAAAAGAAATATTGCGCTGCTGTATTTCTTGATATATCACAAGCTTTCGACAGTGTATGGCATAAACGACTTTCTCATAAAATGAGTAAAATGCTTCCAGCGAATCTGTGCCAATTACTGGAATCATACCTCTCTGGAAGGAAATTCAGAGTTTCACACGAAGAAGCTTATTCAAGTTTTCACACAATAGACGCAGGTGTACCTCAAGGTAGTGTCCTATCTTATAGCTACTATATACCGCAGACATTCCAACAACAAATGAAACGTTTATTGGTACATTTGAAGATGACACTGTCATGGTATCAGTAAGTGAAAATCAAGAAACAGCCACAAATCAATTACAACATGCGCTCGATAAAATCAGCAGATGGACAAGTGACTGGAAGATCAAACTTAATGAAAACAAGTCAGTTCATGAGACATTTGCATTGCGAAGAACTAACAGCAATCTGGAAACTCGACTCAATGGGGCTCCGGTCCCGAAAGCAGACTCAGCGAAATATCTTGGTTTACATCTGGACAACAGACTAAACTGGAAACACCACGAACGCCAAAAAGCAGAGCAGATAAAACAAAAGCGCAGACAAATGTACTGATTAGTCGGGCATAATTCCCAATTTAACCTACACAACAAGAGATTGATCTACCAATCCCTCATAAAACCGATTTGGATGTATGGAATCCAGCTATGGGCAGCCCATGGGCAAACGATCAAATAGGGACATTATACAGAGAAGCCAAAACAAATTTCTTCGAATGGTCACCAATGCGTACCGTTATGGAATCCACAATGATCTAGACATAAAATGGGTGGCAGAAGTCATTCAAGAATTCGCAATCAAACACGAAAAACACCTACATCAACATACAAACGTGGAAGCATATACACTTTTGAACACAACATACCAAGTGAGAAGGCAGAAGCGAACAAAACCCCATGAAATGACTACATAAATGAATATTAACTCATTTAACTGGGATGTGTGCATTGGCTCGCCAAACCCGTACACGACTTGGTTAATGTTATTAAGTACACCTCAAAAGTAATAATAAATTAACCTTAGATAAGATTGTATCTGACATAATAATAAAGGATGTTCTTAAAAAAGAAATTAAGATATTCTTATGACTGAGTTAAAATTGTATTTTTCCAGTAATAGTTGTGCCAAAAACGTTTGAGAGCACGGAAGTTCCCCACGCTATCCACAAGATCGCCGTGAAAACTATGGATACTGTCTAACATCACGGTTCGCTCACTATGCCAAAGACTACACTCCCAAATGATGTGATGTGCTGTTTGTTCGTATTCGTTAGCTTCTATGGAGCAATCACAGAGAGGCGAAGCCACTATTTTACGATTTCTAGCCAGTATTTTGATAAGCGGTCGCGCACACACGGAAAAAAATTATATAAATGTTGTGCTTTAGTTGAATTATTCCATCGTATCTGCCATACGTTAACTAGGTTTTAAGTAGTGATTTCTATTGGCTATACAGCCTGTTTATCTTATGTCTGTCTTTTGGTCTTATGAAATCAGGGTTGGAGAGGTTCTTTGAGTTATAATACATGGCTGCGCGGCGTTGAATTTCTAAGTCTACTGGCAGTACTCCGGCAGGTACGGATTGGTCCTCCGTACTAACGGTGCGGTAGGCTTTAGATAAAAATATTAAAGAAAGTATGAGTTGACTTTGGAGCAATTTACGTTGCGCTGCGCCCATGGTTGTCCTATCTGACCACACTGGTGACCCATAGCCAATGATCCCAAGGTACGTCGCGGTATATATTATTTTTTAGGTCTTAAAAGAGAGACCCCAGGTCGAGGTTGAGATATTAGTATGCATAAAAATTACGTTTAGCCTTTTTTCCTGTTTGCATAATATGTTCTAGGGAGGTGAATTTATTTTCTAATATTAGTCATAAATATGGGGCGGTTTCTTTACGTTTTACTGACATGTTGTTAAAATTAGTACGTGGGGTGGATTGTAAGCAACCTTTAAATAATATTTGGAAAGTTTTCTACGGTGCGAACTCTAATCGGCTTCTTTTTTCCTGGTCGATATTAAACTGAGACAGTTGGTTGACTTAACTTCAATTTCAGATCGCGAGTTACCTTGTACTGTTATAAGTGTATCGTCCGCATATCCTTTTAAAGTACACAGTGCTGGTAGTGGCAAGGAAAACAAGTCGTCCTATCCTATATTCCATAAGTATGGATATAGTACTGAACACTGTGGGCAGCCTCGGGTCAAACTTTTCATGTATGAAAAGTGACCGAGCTGCAGCTGTGTTGTGCCGTTCATAAAATAGGAATATATCAAGAAGTAAATATTCAAGTAGCATCCACTGTTTTTTAACTAAAGATTTTTTTAGAGAGCATTGGTCACCAGGAGTTATCCAATGCACCAGATATGTAAAAAGATACTCCCGCCACCCTTCTGACATACTTAAAGTCTGATAGATCGACTATTCTCCTTACTAAAATAGCGACAACTACTGTAGATCGTCAGATGGTAAAGCCAATTTGTTGATTATGAAATGTAATTCCATTAGGGATTAGACGATTTACAGCGAGCCTTTCAAGTATTTTACCCCGGTTTGGTAGCAGCGTTACGGGGCGATATGATTTTGAGTCGTTTGATGGTTTATTAGCCTTAAGTATCAATTTTATATTGCCTTTCCTCCATATTTTCGGAAATATACCTTCATGAATGCATCGATAAAAACAGTTAATAGGCAGGGACCTACAACCCTACATGCCTGTTTCATCACAAGGTTAGAGATCTTATCGTCGCCGGAAGCTTTATTAGTTGGCAATTATTTGACTTAAGTAGTTCTTGTATAGTAGGTAAGTCGGAGACTGGTGCATAGGCAGGTTGTAATGATTGTAGCGTAACTTACCGATGGCACTCAGTATCATTATACTGTGAGTCATCAGGAATCAATATACCTAGGAAGGCTTTCGTCGTATCTTCTAAATTATAGGTGAAGGTGTTTTTAATTTGAATATTAGATAATTCTTGGGCCATTAGTATTCACGGTTTACATGAACGATTTTGAAGCGTGTCGCAAGTCAACTCAAATACTGTGCTTTGCTGATGATATGAAAATTTATACCACCATCTCGTCACCTGGTGATATACTGCACTCCAGGCTGACTTACGACGGTTAGAGTAATATTGTCGACTAAGAAACCATGACTTCAATCCCGTAAAATGTGCGGTGGTGACGTACTCACCTAAGCGATCAACTAACACAGCATATACTCTTGGGAACCAATTGCTTTCTAGATGCAATTGGATTTGTGATTTAGGTGTTTCTTATGATTCAAAATTATCATTTGAAGGGCACGTTGATGCGATAGTTAACAAGGCGTCTAGAGCATTGGGGTTTATATTGAAGCTCTACAAAAAATATTCACAAAACCTAAAACATTAAAAATTCTATATTGCACTTATGTCACAACCCACCTAGAGTAAGGCAGCACAGGTATGCAATTCGTGTTACAAAAAATGTGTTGACTGGATAGAAAATATTGAAATAAGGTTCACAATATATCTCCGTTTCCATTAAGGGATACCATATCAGTCAGAAAATTACCTGAAACTCTATAAGAAGTACCAATTGTTGCCACTTATAAATAGGCGAGACATCTCGGATAGGGTCTTCTTGATGGAAATCCTTAGTAATGAAATCGATCGCCCTGAATTGTTATCCAAATTCTCCTTTAATATTCCATCAAAGACGAAATTTAATCCACCAATAGGTGTACCAGTTGCCTGGACGAACAACAGACAAAATTCCTATATCGTGCGTGCAAGCAGAAACTACAGTAAATTATGTGAACAGCACGATGTAGACCCGCATATCTTTAATATAAACTTTTTTAAATAAGCATTCATAAGCTCATATATTTTTTTATAATAGTGGCCAATATTTTGTGGTGTTAACCGGATTATTGCATGTGTAGATGTTCATTCTTTGTCCTATTAAGTGATTGATAGAAGTGAGAACTTGTAAATGGCTATCAGCTTGCCATACTGCATTCTTTATTTGATTTGCTTAGCTGTGTGTCTTCCATGCTACCTAAATAAATAAAATGTAACAAAAAAAATATTTGTAACTAGTATCACCCCGTGTTTCCACCCGCATAACTCCGGCCCTATTAGTCGTAGAGTCACGGTATATAGGGTATAGCCAACATCGATAAATGCACCAGTCAATACAAAAGTAATTTTTCAATTCGTGCCAATAGTTGCCGAGATTAGCGCGGTCAAACAAACAAACTCTTCGGCTTACTGTTCTTCTCTAAGGCTGTTAAAGTCCCAAGTGGGGAACAGTTTGTCACATACGTAATCCACAAACGCACGTAACAGTTTCCGCGCACGTAAAAGGTTATGAACCAGAGGCACGTGTGTATGATTATATATTATGTAAAGTATTTGTTACACAACGCTATTCACTTGAAAGTGTGTACATACTTAATACCTTAGTTTAAAGTAAATGCAGATAATTAAATCATTTCAAAAATGGAACACTTTAGGCGATAATGTCATGTGTTTCTCGCCGAATTGCTACGGTGGCAAACTCTATAGAGCGTACCAATTGCGCAGAATCAGAGGCAGGACCAGCGCACTGCATAACTTGCGACTCTAAAATACCAAAGATGTATCACCGCCAATTTCCTGATTTCGACTTGTTATTAAAATTGAGAAAATCTTAACAAATTGTGGTCAGACAGGGTCTTCGAACATGGGACCTCGCGACCTGCGGCTGATCATGCTTAGCACTGGACCAGGGAGTCAACCGAATGGTAGATTTACTTCAGGTCAGGGACGTCAATTGCAACTTCTACATCGAAAGTTGCAAATGACGTACGGGTACGCGACCTCGGTCCCCTGAGCTGCTACTATCTCTATCGCTCTTCTTACGAGACAGTAGCATCCCACTATCCTTCTATCCTCTCTCCCTTTGTATATTCCTACCACTCACATCCCATTTCCTAATTTCTTTCCTTTCCCTCTCCGGTCTAACAGTAGTTCCTTCCTGCTTCACACATACAAAGTCTGTTTCGGCGAGGACACAACCCAGTGCAGATATTGCGAAGGGGATATGGTAGCAAGGCAAGGTGGATGGCGTCGGGCGACGGTAGCGGTCGTAAAGTTACCGTCAGCTAGACACATCATCCGACCCCAGTCGAAGCTGTTCAGCGTTCCACTGAATCGAGAGGAGGGAGGACGAGTGTGTGCGCCTGCGTATGCGCGAACGTTTGTGCAGCTTAATATATGCTGCGTACTTGACCGCTTCCTAACTATGGACTCCGATTGACAGTTTGCCGCGATACGTACGCCATTTTCGTTCAGCACCAAACTCAATAAGGAGTCGAAGTGTTCGCCATGGCTGAAATCGGTCGGAAATCATCGGATTTACTGAATTGAGTGAGAGACATGTCGTACAGGCTTATACCGTTACAATGCAGTGACGCTCATAGAGATAATATAGATAGGGAAGGAATGTCATAGAGTATAAAACGGACGCTTGCCGTTGCTTGCGGTTAATAGATAAGGGAATCCATTACTATCTTTGTCTATGTCACCTTGCTTGCGCATTGCGCAGGTTCAATTTAATGAACAAGAAACACAGAGTATGCCAGATCTGCTGTCTCTTTCGATTTAGAGGGCCGCGATTTAGGCTGGCTTTTCTCCTGTATCCATATTATCTCTATGGTAACGCCAATATCTCTAGTTCGTTTATTGTAGCACCCACATGTGGACCGATAGCTTATAATGCTGATGAAAAAATACAGTAAATTATAATGTATTCAATTAATACACAAATGAAATTAATAACTGTGGTAAGCGATCTAAATAGAAGGAGGGCAGCACATTGGCGTAGTAATTATGTTGATGTTCATTGGCATCGGTAGCCGTAAAAAGACTCCGATTGCTCATTTGCCCCCTATTCCATAAAAAACAATAAGACCGATCATGATTATGATTAATTAAATGCTATATAAAATAAGCTTCTGTGTAGTTATTTCAAGAATAGTAAAGAAACTTCTAATTATTCTAATTAAGCAATTTAATAGAAAAAGTTGTGTAAAATAGCTATATTGATATATTTTAGGAAGAAGGCCATGCTGCATTGCAGCCTAATTGAGCCGGCACGACCGGGCAGTCTCTGCTAGTTAACATGACACTGCCAAATAATAGCTATGCTACTTATGCGTTTTGTGAGTACCCAGTGGGCCGTTGGGGCGGATGTGGTATTGGGCAACACGTGTTCACATTATGTCAATGGGCGTGGGTACCCCCCAAATGGCTCCAAGAGCTCATTTGTATTGATAAACTATTGATCTATTGACCCGATCGTGCAGTTGTAAACTAAAGCGTTTTCATGTTTAACGAACAATCACTAAATAAACTTGACCCAGCCGTGTTGCGCTGACGAATAAATATTGACAACTTTTTTCGCAAGGCAGTACTAGGTGTACTGACGACAAATTATGATGTTGCAAGTGTCTAAACGGAAGACGGAGTGTTGGACTGACAATTTGGTGAAGGTGGCGGGGAGCCGCCGGATGCAAGTGGCTCGTGACCGTGACCTGTGGCACTCTATGGGGCAGGCCTATGTTCTGCAGTGAACGTCGTCCGGCTGATGATGATGAAGTGTCTAAACAGTTCAGCGGACTGCGGAGACTTTTGTCTTCTTGTTTAGAGAGGCGATAAGATGACATACCCTCAGTTTTCTCCCAGATACCATCCTACCAGTGCTATCCCATCATATATTTAAATTATAGTGCGCAAACGCTGTCTGTATGTGATCGATTTTCCAAAAACATCATTTAACGGATTTTGTTGGATACATTTTCCATCCACGGATAGAGGGATTCCCGTAGAAGGTTTTTGTGTATAACTAGGGTCCTGTTGTTCACGGGCAAAGTCGGGGTGGATCGCCTGTTATATTATAAATGCCTAAGTTTATAACGTTAGCCTGGGGATAAATTGGAGCACAGACATTGATAAACTTAAAACTTTTGATGTATCGCCCCGATCGTGTAGTTGCTTCATTATTATTACTGACTCACAAGTTTAGTAAGAGGCAGTGCCATGACACATTGCCGCCGAATTTAGTCAGTACGACCGGGGCCGGCTACTCACAAACCGCACAAAACGCGCCACCGAAGTTGTCACTTGACGGCGGTATCGTTTTAACGGGAGGCGCCCAAACGTACCGGCCCAATTCCGATGCAACGCAGAATAGTACTCTTACTAAAGTCTCTGGGACAGCTGGACCGATTTTAGTGGAACTTTCACTGAAAGATCCCTCATTTCTCTAGTTTACAGGGAAGGACATACGACTACATTTTACCTAGACTCGCAATCAGGCCACGGTTACATACGCTCTTTCAAGTCGTACGTGGTACGTTGACAGCTCAGCATGAATCGGTTCTGAGTGTAATTGAATCTCCTTGTCGTCAACGAGTCATTTCCTGCGGCATGACAGCCGGCATCGAAAGACGAAGCCTTATCTTACTATTAAATTCTTCTCGCACCTTGTAAAATGTTACGTTGCAATATCGTTTTTTCACGTGGCACGTGAATTGTATTTACACTCAGTCCCTCCCGCTGCTCCTCCACGCGCTATCGACAATAAATCTCCAAATACTGCTGTGACAGGATCGAGAACAGCGTGTTTTATTTTCTTCTTTATCTACACAAAGGGGGACAAAGGAGGAATCGGAGCCTTCATACAACTACCGAGCCCATGAACATCGGCACGGGCATAATTGCACGACAGAAGTCCGTGCAATTATGCCCGTCCACTGCGTACGGCTCGTCTGTGTCGTACAAAATAGTTACAAATTATGTATCAACGTTTATTCTTGCTAACAAGGATAAAAAAGAAACCAGGCCAAGCTCTCGTATTCTAGCAACAAATGAAGACTAAAACATTTAATTTCCTGAAAAGTTTTATCACTACAAAAGTTCTATAGCAAAGTTGTCTTAACTCGTAATGTTAGAAGAACATTTGAGGTTTTTGTACTGTAATAATATGTAGTTCCAGTAGCTCAACATATTATTACGGTGGCCCATGGGGCGGGGCGGCGCAACGCATCTGCGTCACAAATATGCCAATGTCTATGATAAAGAAAGTCGTTACTTCTAGTTTACGACTACGTAGGTAATATATTTCTAGCTGTTACTTGTGATTTTGCCTGCATTGCTGTATAGGATACCGTCGTCTAGTGATAGCTACGCGGCCGCGTTTCGTGCGGTTCTGCTTTGTGAGTTTCCGGGCGCCCACACGAGGGGAGGAGGCGGAGCAATATATTTACATAAAAATATGTGGATGTTTGTGGGCTTAGAGTCTTTGAAAAGAGCTTTTAGTGGTCGCTTACTACTTGACGATATCCTCATATTTCTTTATGTTATGCCCATCTACCTTTTTTTTTTTTGGTGACGAAGGGGAATGCATTTACGCATGATACCATTATGCCCATCTACCTATTCTATCACCCAATCTACCAAATACAATATACCTAATTCTATAATTTAACACCTTAAATTAAATTTTCATCTAGATTAACATTCAACTTCGATTAATATGTACCAGGTACCTATAATTAGCAAAAAATAAAATTTTAAACAGCGTTGCATGCGTAAAATAATTGGCAGTAACTATTTCGCAAGACTCAAATATCAGTTCTTACGCAGTCATTACTTGGTGTTTCATGCGCTGGGTGATTACTTCCGTTATACTTCGAAACAGGAGAGCCAGTCAAGTGGACTAGGCACAGACGTGAAAACTTAAAACTAATTGTACCGAATTACCGAATGTTTTTCTTCAGGCGTCATCACATGATGCGGACCATGCTGCGTGTACTATGGTTTTTGTGAACTCACCTTGAAACCACCTTGTGGTAAGTTTCCAAGTGAGTCGTGACGAAAATCGTGAGAATTCCATGATATTTTTTCACTCTGTAGATGCGTTCAGTGACCAACAGTGCGCTACGCTTGTCTTCATTCTTCACACGTGACCCTCTACACACCTTGCTGCGTGACGCGCAGCGCGTGACAATGACGCGAGTTCCAATAGTTTCGTTCAACAGCGCTACGCGCGGCGTAGCTGCGTTCAATGAGCAACAGTGCGCTACGCTTGACTCAATTCTTCATACATGACACACCTCGCTGCGTGACGAGAGTTCCAATAGTTTAGGTCACCCAGTGCGCGGTAAAAGCGCAACGCGCGGCGTAGCTGAGTTCTGTGACCAACAGTGCGCTACGCTTGTCTTCATTTTTCACACGTGACCCTCTACCCACCTCGAGGCGTGACGCGCAACGCGTGGCCATAGTGAGAGTTCCATGAATTTCGTTCATCCAATGCGCGATAATAGCGCGACGCACGGCGTAGCTGCTTTCTGTGCAGTGCGCCAATATTATCTTCATTCAGCACACGTGGCCCTCTACGCTTGACAATGCGTAACTCACAACACGTGACAATAACGCGAGTTTCATGACTTTCGTACATCCAAAAGTGCTCAACTAGCCTATTTCTTTTTACACAACACAGCAAATAAACCTTACAGTTGTGTTAATGTAGGTAATGAAAAATTTAAAAAATAATTTAAAGAATAAAATAAAAGAAAACAAGTTAAAAAGATTTTAGTCAGTATACAGCATTTCCTCCTGTTCATCGACTTCGCCACCCTGACGATGAAATCTTGAGGAATTATATTCCACTCCTCTTCAATCGAGATTCTAAACTGGGAGATTCTTCTGATGAAGGGTTGTTGGAGCAGGTTTCCGGACTTGAACTCAATCGGATTCAAGTCTAGACCTCGAGCTGGCCAGTCCATCGTACGAATGAAGACGTACGTAGGTTTTGGGTCACCACATTTGCAACATGCGGCCGTGCATTATGATGCATCAAATGCACATTTTCCTTCCTTCTACCTTCCGAAGGTATCTGAGCTTATGAGCACTTGGCGTACATCACGTAGACTTTGTTGGATAAAACTAGGTTGAGGCGGCGATTTCGCAAAATACTAAGTTGAATATATCGATCATCTGCTGCGGATGTAGCCTTAGACCTCCCCTTACCTGATCGGCGATCGAATGCTACTGTCTCTAGGTGTCGTCTGTTTACCAGTTGTACCGAAGATCCGCTGATTCGAAATCTCCGAGCGACCTCGCGTTGATAAACGCCTGCTTGAAGGAGTGTCACAGTTTGAGCTGCTTCCTGAGGTGACGTATCCATTATGGACCAACGAAAAAACCAAAAATTGACGCGTCTGGAACAAATGATGGACGACAACTAGAGAAATCGTAAGAAATATTCAACTACCCTCATCCGTGAACTCTTGTCAAAATAGAAAAAATAGTTGGTTACAATGTAAAACGATGGTACTTTAAAATAAATGTATAGTCATTTCTATCAACATATTTTTATTTATAATAAACTAAACTGTAATTTAAGGATTTTAATAATCAGCACCAACAAATTGAATGTATGTTGAGTGTAAAACTTGTACGCAATAACCGGCAAAACATGAATGTACTTTAATTTTATATGCTCATATTTACGAGTAAAATATCTTATCTTAACATGAAACGCACTTTTCGTGGGTTTGATAGTTGTAAGTTTTATACTTTTTGAGAAAATCGAATGAGAGTTTCAAGCTAGCGGGTGGCCCGGCCGAGTGTATTTTTTTTTTCAATTGATCGAATTAGCGAAGAATTTGTGTCTTTTAGTTTAGGGAGAGGAAAGGGGGACAGACCTTTTTGCGCAGGTGGGAAGAGATGTACCTTGTTGATTTTAGGCGTACTCTATAGTAATTAAGCTTAACTAGCCTAACAATATACTGATATGAGCTGTTTGTGATGATGAGTGTTCCTCACACACAGCCTTCGCTCGAGAAAGGGGTGCATCATCTTGACCTCTCTGTCTACATTTTGACCTTGTCTGTTCGTTTGACCAGCCATCCATTTGTTGGTACCTCCGCTGACGCCCACCTCAGCCCTTTCTTGATTTTAAACCCTTTCTTATCGCTCACTTGCGTCCAAATGTCAGATTTCTAAGTTCCGCAGTCTAAGGTGTTCGTTGTTTGTTAATTAATCAGTCAGGCCAGGGTTTTGTTACGTAGAGAAATGAATAACGTCGTGATAGCGTTCGTTAATTTAAATTATATAACTACCTGTGCCCCACGGTTTAGCCCGGTATCTCTTAGGATAGTCTACAGGAATGATTATATTTTACGGGGCAAAAAGTATTGATTAATTTATTCCACATTAAAAGGAAGATTGAACTTGGACCTCATTTAGGATAGAAGAAAGCGAGGAGAAGCCCAATACGTCTTCATCGGATTGCTATAAGTGCTTGTCAGGCGACTAGGTTTTGGGATCGAAAAAGGGTCCAATCCCTACTCTCTCGGAGATGAGAGATATGCATCCCGGTATGACAATGTTCATAATAGCTGACCATTGTATTATAATGTAAAATAAAAGAAGACTGAAGAAATAACAAACATAAATTCAACATTACGAGTAATATGATGGTGACGGACTAAGAAAATATATATTACTTTCATTAACGACCACGTGGGTCGCCAGCGAAACCTCTTTATTTTTTTTCTTCTTATTTCTATTTTTCGACACATTTGCAACTGTACAAAATGAGCCCAAATGGGAAAAAAATCTTACAATGTCTCTAAATAACAAGTGGACTTTGTATTAGGGACAGATTAAATAAGTTTATATTACAAGGGGCATTAGCGTTTTAACCAAATTCAGTACTATTTGTGTCAAAGAGTAACAAACATACAAACCTTGGCATTCATAACGTTAGTAAAATACACAACTATGCTCTCGTTATATATCCACGCAGTACAATTGTATTCATATTTTTTGCGATTTGTCGCATTCACTTTGTAACATTGTTACCAATTTTATAATTTTTTTGAATGTGCCCTCCACATTGTTATGTCTATAACGTAATCTATTACCCCGACTCAGTAAATTGTTCTTTTATTTCCTAAGTAATACGGAGCGCTCGGACGTACGGCCTTGGGACAGCAATTATGGTGGCGGAATTGCTTAACGTTCAAGGACACATATTTATACAACTTTTTTAAACTACAATTAAGACAAATTTATACGTTAGTACGTTACAATTTTACACGTAGACAAACGAGCAGTCTCGAGACATTTGATACCAACGTCCATAAAGACTAGTGATAGTGATTACACTACACTAGTGATAGTTATTAGCGTAGTGTAACTATTGTCTGCCTCGTGGTCTAGTGGTAAGCATGTTCAACCAAAGTTGTGAGGTCCTGGGTTCGTGTCCCGGGTCGGACCGAAGTGTTATTAGGATTCTTCAATTTCTAATAACAGTCCGGAGTCAGGAAGTTGGCGGAGTTACACTCCCGTGCCTCAGAGAGCGCGTCAAGCCGTCGCTCCTGCCCCTGATTCCTCTCCGGTCGTGTCGTATTGCCGTCCCGTCGAAAAAGAGACTGAGGAAACGGGGACATGTGCCTGGGCACACACTTGCGCACTATAATATGTCCTGCGCAGTTTGCTAATCTCTATTGAGCTGGCCACTTTGGCCGAAATTCGGCTAGGACATTATCCTTATTATTATAATTATGGATAGATGCTACGCGTCCATCCCCCAATGGGCTCCTGGACTCTGGGAGTACTCTGCACTGCATTTACATCATTTGGCATTTACTATAGAATGATATCATCAGCAAGAGGTAGAGTACCATGATGCATTGTAGCGGAATTGGGCCGGCATGACCGGAGAGGTACCTATCGCGCACATAATACCACCGTAAAGTGACATCTTCAGTGTTGCCTTTCGTGTGGTTTATGAGTAGCCGAGGACCCTTGGGTTCAAGTTCTCCCCACCGTGGCTCTAGCCTTGTCGTAGCGATGAGGCTTAGCAGATTGGGGGTAACCTCGTATAAGAAGAGGGGACTAAAGAGCAGGAGGAGCAACTCTTTGTAAACCTCTTATAAGAAGAGGGGACAATAGAGCAACAGGAATAGGCGCTTTTGGGCGCGGAGGGGCGAGGATGGGAACCTCACTCCTTCGCACTGGAACTCCACTACACTCCCGAAGTTCGTGGGGTTGTCTAGCCGTCGAGGTGCCATGATGATTTGTTGTTCCGGGGCACATCACCAAAGACGACACTGATGGCACTCGTAACGGTTTGTGTGGGTATTCGGCACTATAATATGCCGTGAGCCCCACACACCACTGGCCCCCACCCGAGGTCGGGAAGGCACGTAAATACGCTTCAACAAAAAAAGGCATATTTTATAGATATATAATATCCTGGGGCCTGGGTTCCATTTCCAACAACGACACAATCACTCGCCAGATTTCCTACGGAGTAGGTAGTAATCATTCAATTTCCACGTCATACAAATTGGGTCATACAAAGTCGTACTTATTCTTTCAGCTCGTGTCGTAATACCAACAGAATAGGCGAATGAGGGCATATATACAGACGTGTGTCTGAGCTATTACCTGTGCACTATCGCTTATCGCTATTGGCATGGACGCCCTAGCCCAATATCTGAACAATAGCAGGAAAAGTGTCATAGTGTGGTTTGCGGGCGCAACCCTCCTCACTGTAATCGCTTCAGAAGCGCCTTACGCAGTACCGTAGACGACTTACGTATCGGATTTACAGCAGCACACCGAGTGGAAGGTGGTGGACACGGCGAAGAGTAGGCATAGAGCCAGCCCGTAGACAACAGCGGCGATCGCTTGCGGCGCGTTTAAAGAGCGCGCCAGAAGCTCGCGTGCGCCGAACGATGCGGGCGCGACGCAAAGTGCGTGCGTGCATACGTTCGCCACATTTTCTACCTGTTTAAAAAACGTGGTGTTATCTTTCAATAGTTTTTGTTTTGCGTAATAAAAATCTTAAGGTAACCATAACGAAATAAAAGGCAGTAGAAAATAATACATATTACTTTATTTATACCATGTGGCCCATTGGAGAGGAGGAGGAAAGGACGAAAACGCATCCGCAATATTTAATTACGGGGATGTCTATGGGCGTCTGTAGATTTAATCCTCTCTCTGGCTCTGAATCCTCGTTTGCCGTCGCGTGTGTCACAAAATATGTTCTTTCAGATTGTAATATGTCTGTTCAAAATTTCATACATTCGGTAACAATAGCTTGGACTTGAGGAAGTAAAGAGCATCACATTATAAAAATTATCACCCGACCATGAGCCCGATAGAACAGGGATCATGTCATGATCCTTAACTATTTGTTTCATATATTTATTAGTACATCTATATATACTTAGAAAGATCAATCAAATGACACCCGTGAGTGCACAACAAACTAGATTTGATAGCTACTGACGAACATCATCATGAGTCATTTCATTTTTCAAAATCATACTACATCTTTACATAGCAGTTCATAAAATATGCATTCTAAATTTCACAAATACTGTGATACACATAATCTAGTAAAAGGTCAGTGACACATGGACAGACAGACATAATGAAATTATAAGGGTTCTGCTTATGGCTATTTGGCTATGGGACCCTAAAAAATTGTCTGTGATTGCTTAGAATTGATAACAGTACTTGCTCCAACAGTTGTTTGTCCAGAAGTAGGTGGTCTGAATTTGATGCAAGCTTTACTATCAAAAAAAGTGGTATGGTGTTAAATTAACGGTTCCCTTCAAATAGATTTAGCGCAGGTGCTGCTGCAGGGCACAGGCAGTAATAAAATAACTCATATAAATTTTATTCAAACACTGTCAATAAAAGACCATATTTCATTTTTTATATTTTGACAATATATGTTATAACAGATTTATGATAAAATTGTAGCCATATTCCAAATATGCTTGAATATATTTTTTAACACCCTGTGCGATAACTCTACATTTAACTCCCTTTGTAATGAGTGATTGAATGGCTTATCAATGCAAAGTATTTTGGCACAGCATGTTGTAAGGCATTTAACTCCCATTGCAGTGGAGATTTTGAATTGTTATTAACAACATACAAAATTTTTTGTGAGGAAATTGTTATCAATGACAAATTCACACTAGCGAATCAAGATCAAATTACTTCACATGCAGTAATGACTCCCTTGTGTTGTAAAGTATTATTAAGTTAATATGCTCTGCTACATTATTTTAAAAACTGGTAAGTCAATTATTCTAGGAGCAAAAGTTTGTACATATCATACAAGTATACAATTGTGCAAAATAGAAATGGATTAAGTTGTGAATTCTAGTTCTGTGGTCATAAAATTGTAAATAATAAGAATTTTATATTCCGAATATTGTATTACACTCTTTGTATATTTAATATATCAATGCTACATCTGGATTTTATATGTAGTAGCAAAATGTTAATGCTCAGATAAAATTGAGTTTGTTGCTTTTAATAAAATTCTTTAGCATTTATATGTAAGATATAAATTATAAATACCAAATACGGAACTGAAAATAAAATTTATATTGGTGCTTATCCATACTTACAGTTGTTGGCACATAAGCCTTATTTGATGTGGCTCGTTCGTTCATCCATTTCACACTTTTCAACCTCTCCCAAGGTATATCACAATGAAAATAAACTTTACTCTGATTATACTTCGACTTGAATTTCATTATTATCACAGAAAAAAAACTTAAAACATCACCCATGATAAGGTGTTTGTAAGTTTTATAAAATTGAATGGTCAAGAGACCAAATATAAATGGCTCAGTCGTAGAAGAATAATTACACTCATTTTATATAAACAATATTTATTTTTGATAGATCATTTTTTATTTTATTTCGCTCATGACACGCCTCGAAGTAGAACACTGCACACATAACAAAAATATAACACTGACTACTACCCCGGCCTATTTTTATTTTTCACTGACAATTGGCAAATGACAGGAGGACTACTTGTTAGCTGTCTATTGTCAGCATAGAGATAATAAAGATAGAGGAGGAAAGTCAGCGCCCTAAGACGCGGCCGTCAAAGTCGAAAGAGAAAGCAAATATAGCTTAGTAATTGCTATCGGTCTCTCTTTCTAATAGATTTAACAAGCAAATAGCATAACGGCCTGATAATTATTGCTAGTATATAATTTTCATTGAATTTTTTTTTAAAAGCAGCAATTATTATAAAAAGCAAATATTACACATGTGAATGTTTATAACCTACGCACGTTTTCGTATGCTATTAAAATGAATTATGAAATTTTACTGGCAATGATTTTTCAGTCTTGACTTCCGAATAGATGTTATTGATAAGGATCACGATCTCCATAAAAAAAGGTACCCATTAAAAGCATTAAAGAGGAGGTGATAATAAATATATATATATAATAAAATTTGAGAAAATTACCTATTTACATCTGCCATAGGTTGTATCTGGATACTTTTCACAGAACATTAAAATATTGGACATGTATTTATAGATAAAAATAATGAACTTAGAAACGCCTGTCCACCCTCAATGTTGTAGAAACGATACATTTGGAGTAATTCACTCCATATATGTTTAATTCATTACATACCGACCAGCCGGTGCAGTAGTACCATGGCTCAGATGCATGTTGGGCCTGAGGTAACGAGTTTGAATCTCGCCCAGGTCAAGGAAGTCTATCTAGTACCTATAACACAAGTCCTTACGGCACATGCTATTCTGCCGTGATGTGTAAGTCCACATATATGTTATTATTATATAATTTTGCTGCCGCGATTCTAAACACGAGTTAATCCGAATTATTATTTACTGCTTTTTTCTCTCTCTACAAAATTTTTTACCAACCTAGAGCCAAGTGATTTTTAAGTTGTTTCGTATTTTTTTAAGAAACAAAACGATAAAATAATTGATATTTCTCGCATGGATTTGAAAGCGATGTATGAATTTTTTCTGTTTTTTTTTGTATGGGAAGCAAACGAGCAGTACCACTTATTAGTAAGTGATAACCACCCTCAATACAGATGCGTTGCCAGCCTCTTAGAGATAAGTAAGGTCTTTTCTTGAAGAACCCTAAGTCGTATCTGTCCGGAAACACTGAAGGGGGTAGCTGTTTCCATATAGAAGTAGTGCGCGTGATAAATTGAAGCGCACGGTAGTGGACTTCGGTACTGCTGGTGAATTTTGACTTGATATCTCTATGCAAGGAAAGAGTATCAAGCTGGTTGGAAAGGCCATAATTACCGACGATTGGAGTCGCTCTACGTTCAATTTGGTATGGTAACCTAACGCTCCATTCACTGTTTTCCCTGCACACACTCTTTCAACAGACGCGGTGTACATTCCATCCCTGCTAAAAGCACAACAAAGCTATACAAATTAATTCTCTTGCTCCAACACTACGACATCGACCACTACTCTTACGTCCGTTCCGGTTATTTCTCTTTCAAATAATAATTTTCTTCACATTCATTTGTAAGCCCATATTCTTACAATCATCTTTCATAATTGTGACTGGTGTTTGTAGCTCAGATGGAGTGGAACCTAAAAGAACTGTATCATCTGCATAAGGTAGGCATTTCACCATTTAATCACCCATTCCCATTCCCACATTTAAAGACCTCAATCCCTGGAGACACTTATCCAGATATATGATAAATTGGCGAGCTGACACCACACAACCCTGCCTAACGCTAACATTGACTTTAAAACAGGGAGCTACGTTGCCGTCCACCCGCACACATGTTTTGCAGTCCAAGTATATGGATTCAAGGCAAGCAGCAGGCGCCCACCTATCCCTTAACTGCGTAATGTGTCCCAAAGTTTCTTTCGCACAACCCTGTCAAATGCTTTCTCTAAATCCACAAAACCGTAGAAAACCTTCTGGGCTTGTTGTGTTGTGGATGTTTCGGAGTGAGAAAATTTGTTTTAGGAGGAAGAGGACTTCCTGACCTAAAACACCCCTGTGACTGCCACAACATTCCTTCGGGCATCCCGTGCAATCTTCTTTCATTTATTTTGCCATACACTTTCGAAGCTAAGCTGATCAAACTTGTGGCCCTATAGCTATTGCAGTTCATACGTGAATCCTTTATACAAGGGCACGACGACCGTAAGTCGCCACAGTCCTCGCGCACTCAATCGGTCCTTTGCCACGTATTGCAGAGGACCCCGAAAGCGACTCAGACTGCAGAGCCACCAAATATGATAACCATAGCACTAACCATATCTAACCTCTCCATTTTCCATATCGCCTTTATAACCTCTTGCAAAGTGATATCTTGGGATGCTTCCCCGGCCACTGTATCACTTACTAAGGCAGTGACCAACGCATCATCCCGGACAGACTCATACATATTTCCAAAATATTCACACCATCTTTTGTGTTAAAACGATTTCGGTGCTTGTAGGAATGTCACCATCCTTAGACTTAATTCTATTAATTCTGGAGACCGCCGAACAATTCCCGAACTTTCTCACATCCCTCTAGAATGGACTAGTGTTCGCCTCGAAGCTATTCGCCAGCCTCTCCTCCGCTTTGATTCGTATTCTTTCACGCTTTTCTTTCACTAAGGTTTAAGTGGCATTCCTACAACGACGATATATTTATCTCTTCGTATCTTTCATACTATCATTCGATTTCAAACATGAAAAATAGTCTACCCATGCTTTCTTCTTCCTTTCAATCGCAACCATGCATTCATCCTACATCCCACCACTCATTGACTTGCACAGATTTTCACTTCCACAGACGTCTTTCATTACATGCACCTTACTTTCTTTCAAGACTTGCCAACATTCGTCTAAGTCCAGGTCAAGTAGGTTAGCTTTTGCCAATCTCTTCCGAACCTGATTCTCATACACACTTCTAACATTCAGATCTTGCAACTTTTCACCTTTTTATACTTTCAAGCTCTCCGAATGGAACGCGCTGGTCACAGATGTCGTCACCACTTAAACAGACCACTATATCGGCTAACAATCAAATAATGCTCCGTATCAAGGTTAGGATCTCTGAAGGAGCGCGTATCCACTAAACATTTGCGGAGTCTACGTTTAATCAAGCCCTTGGAGTGAAATCGCCAAAAACCTTTTAAATGTTATTTGTAATTATCAATAGTGTGTAATTGTATGTACAATTTTGTTAGTCCCTCAATATTGTACATATTAGGTTTATTTATGCCTGTAAAGATACTGGTGTGTAAATAAAAATAAAAAATCAAAATCAGATCTATTACACTCTTTTGGTCATTCCTCCTCCATGTATACAAATGTATTCATGAGGGAATACTTTGTTAGCCACCAGAAGATTTTGTCCACACAAAAATCCACAATGTGCTTACCAGCATCATTCACACTACTATCACCATACAGATCTAATACAGCATCATAACCTGGCCGCATGTTCCCACACATCCATTAAAATCACCACATATTATAACTCCCTCATTAGCATCTAGCAAGTCCAGATCATCTCTTACAGAATCCCAAAAGGCGGATCATTAGGCGATGCGGTATAACCTTGGGTCAGAATCGCAGTCCTGATGGACTGGCAGGGGTTGCGACATACACGCTTCCGGCCAAACCCCCTACAATATAGTTGATATTCTTTTTATTTCATAGAAAGAGCAAATGATGACTCCGTGGAGTCCAGAGTTTTAATACTAAGTAGCTACAGATTCCCAAAATCATCAGCATTGGCTAGCTGATAAGTTGTCACTTGCCTTCTTTTACATTATATCCTTACACAACACAGGAGAGGCTACACACAAGCACAGCATTCATAGGTGAAAACTACTTGGTGAATTCTTAGCCTAAGAATAGGCACCTTAAATGGAAATTTTATAACGGTAGTTGGAAAATGTCCTAAAGAAAAGAGCAACACTTCCATTAACCTTTTATTTTAATTTTTTTTTATTTTAATTTAAGCCCAAATTGTATGTTTGATCATGAGCAACCATAAATTAAATCCAAGTAAATATGAGTCGTGTGTCAGAGCTGACACACTTTTTTTGCATGTTGCACTAGAACCAAAGATATTGTAATGTACAGCTGGAGAACTAGAATGCTGGTATCAATTGATAATCATTCTTGATTTTTAAGAACAACTAAATAGAGATTTAAAGGTACATCCTACGAATTGAACTTTAGAACTGCCAACTCTATAGCGACTAGCCAACTGCACAGGACATTTTATATTATAGTTTGCACTATAACATTGTCTTCTGAGACTCTCCAATATAAATATCACACTTGTATTACATCATTCTTCTAATGCACAATCTGACAGAAATCTGGCTGGTTTAATAAAATTATAATAAATCACACAGGCAGCAGTATGTTACAGATTTTAATCGATTGATTGATTTGATGATTGATCTAAATTTACTGAACAAATTTTTGTGCAGCGTTCCTCAATGGATTCCCAATGATGGTGCATAATTTATTCACGGGCGAAGCCTGGGCAACATGCTTGTTGCAATTACATGTCTATAATTTCTTAAAAGTAGCTTTCAAATACTTGTAGTAGCCTTTTGATTTCAGCTATCCTAGCAGCTTGAGCTTGTACCGGAACCATAGCTTGAGAGACTTCTTCGCCCTTTGCCAGAATTGTATACATGCTTTTGATGTTATTATCCATTGCATCACAGGTTTTGCCAACAGCATCTCTATATACTTCCATATTTTCTGCAGTCAAAGATGAGTTTGAATGTAAAATACCTGACAAGTTTTCAATTAAATTGTCAACGGACTGTGCAATTTTTTGTGCTTCATATTCAAGATCATTTAATACTGTGATATCAATTTGCCCTATTTGCGGCGCTAATATTTGGCGGTACAATTTCCCTGATGGTGTGCTCGAGCGTGATACACTTGAACTACCAAAAATGGGGGTTTCACCTTTTCTAGAAATAGGGCTAGATAGTTTTATCTTAAATTCTAAATCATCGGCTACATAGTGGGTCATGTCTCCTTCGTACCGAACGTGGCCATCGATGTCTAGGGGTTTATTCTGCTTCCGGTTCTCAGACGGTAAATTATATGGTCTGGAAGGTCCAGGCTCCTTTGCAATACCGGGGGACTCTTGCCCATTGTCAGAGTTGAATGAGATTTCGCTGTAAGAAGCGGTCATGCGTGCTGATATCTCCTCGTCTATTTCAACGTCTCCGTCTTTAATTGATTTTTGTTCCATCTTTATCAAAGCAGTATAGATGCTGCTTTACGACGTGCTTACGTTACGGACAACGCCCGACGATTTTCGGTTCTTATTAATACTGAGCTTATTTATGTAAATGCTGTAAAAAATATTTATCCATTGTAATCCAACTTAATAATTATAAAAATCTAGATAATCTTAAAAATAATAATCTTGTTGTTGATTACTATTATTGACAAACGACAAAATTCGTTCAGAAATTTGTTGAATTACAGTTGTCATAACAAAACTGACGTCTGGCATATAAGAGTTTCTCCGGATCTTCTACTATTTATTGCATCTTTGTAACACCAACAATTAACAATTGCCGAAACTATTTTACGATTTCCATAATCTTTTTCGAAGACTACTGTTTAGTTTAAACGGAGACAATATTTCGTTGTGTAATATTTCGCAACAACAACAGACTTTGAAGTCTTCTTCGTCTGAGACGCGTACGGTTTTTGCCATTACGTTTACACATGGCATGCGAAAAGTTAGTTATGTACAGTATATATATTAAGCTATAGACGTAAAAACAATGCATTTGCGCCAGTGTATGAGTTGTGCATGTAAAAAATAATTCAATGATACTATAATTTATATGAAAATAGTTTGAAATAAAGGAATATTAAGGAAGGGAAGGAGGAGGCGAGAAAGGGCAGGTATGTAAGGATTGTGATATGTGGCGATCCGTTCTCTCCCACTCAGACATATTTAATTATTAAATCTGAAATAGTAAACAAGTGTTTGCAAAAAAGATGTTGCATCGTTTTCAAGTTTTGAAAAGAGGGAAGCGCGCGCACTGCCGTGGATGGACGCGTTCGGTTCCATAGTTTGCGGTGCGCAAACTTGAATCTGGATACTTTCACGTCTCTATTGACGAAACATGTCAACAATGTCAAACAACAATCATACATCAAAAAAACAATCATAATGGTCATTATCATCATCAAGTTTTTTGTTTTGTGGATGCGCCTTTGATACTTTAGAAGTAGGCTTATTTTGTTTAACATACATTTACTTTGACTATTTGGTCTACATTTATAACCTAGCTGCTAAGCATGACAAGCTGCTGAATTTATAAAAGTATTAAACTGTCAAGAAGATCGGATAATAAATAGATTTTTAAAATTTACCTATGATTTTCAAAAAGACGACTATTGGTTAGAACATTGTTCAATAGGTATGTAACACACATGCTTACCACTAGACCATGAGGCAGCTAAATTATGATATGTGTAAGCTTCATATGAAGTCTTATTATAGGTCATTATGTCGAACCAAAATTGATGAAAAATAAATTGAAAACAATTAAAATAATTTCTTTCAAACCATAATGTTATTAGATTTAAGTAAAGTAGGTAGAATAATAGATAAAATAAAGTAAAGATTGTTTATTAAACAACAGATAAATTAGAGCCATATTATTAAAATTTATTTATACTTATAATTAAAAATTATTTATAAATATTTCATTACGTATAATACAGCTAACAGCTCTTTAATGATAAAACTGTTTGATAATGCCACGAAAAGCTTTTGTAAAATTAGTTACCAACGTCAAATTTGCGGGAGTTTTTGACAGTTGTCATTTTGTCAATAAAAACATTTTGTAACGTGAATTTCTCGTTTATGTATTTGATATCTGCAAGCGTTAAAAATCGTTTAGTTTATGTGGTTAAACGATATTTGCACTATAGGTGAGTTTAGTGATGTTATATGATGATGTTATGATCATCAATTAAAGTCTTTGTCAATTTACTATGTTCTTACGAAACTTGTAATCGTCTGCATAACATGGCGCTCTCTAACGACATGTGCGGGAGATAACGCTTACCTTTGTCGTGATAGGTTTTAATTGTAATAGTACAAGTGGCACATTATTGTTTTTGGATTACTTACAACAATTACAGCTTCTTACGTAACTGTTCTGTGATCTTCATTTTTAAATTGAGGCTAAAGTCGAGAGCCTAACAATGGTGAAAACTCGACGTAGTAATGGAGAGAATGGGGAGTTAGACGACGGAAATTATACCTTAAACGACGCTGGCAGTGTATCCGATGAGAAGGTGATAATTTTCTCATTGATATTAGATTAAATATATTGATAATAATCCCTGTCATTTGTATAGAAATCACGAGTATGCTAGTGATTTTTCCTTACTTCCTGTAGACATTATTTTACACAACAATAGTTTGCATGTGCCTCAAATCTTAATTGCCTTTATTAATTAATCAACAGCCCATTTCTCCTGACAAAATGGATTTGTTTTAGTTTTTTGTGAGCATGTTATGCCTTCCTTGCTTTCCTATGGCTAAGTTTTTATTGACTTCTTTCATGGTTCAACATTTTTTATATTTAATTGAACAGTATAAAAATTCTTCTAAGATTGTGATGGAATAGTTTCTCTTTGCAAATTGGAATAAGGAATGTAAATTAAAATCATACATTACCTAAAATAAGTAGAACAGACTATATATAAAAATATTGCTAATTTTAAACTAAGAAGCAGGTAATAAGATTTTTAAAATTATTTTAAGTTTTTATCACAATTTGATAATGAAGAACTGAATTATGCATTATTTGGTTATGTGTAGATTTGAGGCAGACAACAAGAAATTATCTCCCCCTTATTTAATTTAGATACAAGAACAGCAGCATCAAACAAAAGACAAAGATAAAGAAGTTAAACAAATGCATCCTACTTATATCATACACATGAAAATTTTTAAGTATGGATGGATGCTTGTAACTCTTTGAAATAAAAACTACTTTTTTAAATAAATTTTACAATAATATATGATAGGATAACACATAGGCTATAGAAATAATAACTTTTGTCTATAGTCCACATAACAGCTACGGCTTATATATGAAATTCTGATTACCAATTTTTACCAAATTTTAAATGCATAACTGAGAATCGGCTACTATCTATTTATCATACCCTCAAGTGAAAAGGGTTGTTCACCCAACCTGGCAAAACAATGATTGCCTAGTCAGCTACTATATACCTAATTTTTTTTCATTTGTTTAACTTTATACCATTTTGTAACAAAATTTTATTGACCACATCACAGACATCTTTTGGTGTCTTAGTTTTATAACATACTTTATAATGTCATATATACATTCTAAAGCACTACCCAGTAGTTTGCGTATCAGAGATTTCTCATATGTGTAACTGTTTATATTAAACATATATAAGCAGTTACAAAGTAGTAGATACTGTACTAGTTGAGGTATTTACTATAGAAAATCACAGGTAGTACACATTGCAGAAAACCATTATCACTTGAGTTCACACCATAATGAGTTATCCTTATTTTAATTTATATAATACTATCTGCACCCGGCATGTGTTGCAATGCCAGATTAATGAAATAAAAAGGTAAATTTGCTAACTTAGAAGCCAGGAACCATCACAATTTGATCAGTGTTTACCGAATGCAAAGAGAAATTATATATATTGAATATTATAATTAGCATAATACTAATGACTTTCTAGTTTCTATGTCAATTTTCCCTAGGCACATTACTCGTATGCATGAGCATTCTCAAATCCTTTACTGTAACTGTTAAAAACAATTGCTGTATAATTTCAGGCTTCAAACTGGTCTAAAAGAGAATTAAGAAGTAGTCAATATAAAGTAACTAGAAAGATACAGCGTTGGCCAACAAAGTGTAAGCATATAAATAAATTATTGTTTTATTTATGATTGTTCTATATTTAAAATGATTTTTTTAAGCATTATCTATAATTTTAACAATAGATAACGGTTTTTTCATGAAGTAGTATTTTCGAAAAAGGTAAATGATCATTCTACTAAATTGATAGCTTTCCTTAATTTGATGTCACTCCACTGTACAACTGTACAAGTTTTAGAACAAAATTGTCATATATACCATATTCAAGATAGTTATAATAATATTAATATTCCAAATGATAAAATAACGTAAGGACAAGGATTACATAAGTTTTCTGTGCTTTTCTTACTTACTTTGTCATAGAACACCAAGTGATAAACAACTAGTTGACTTTCTCATTACAGATAGCCGCAGTCGACTACGTTCAATAAAAATGCCTCGTCTAGTATTCCCAGAGAGTGACACCGAACCGGAGAAATATTCCAGGAGGTACAACTATATTTCATATTATAAAACTGAAGAGTTAATTTGTTTAGTTGTGTGTCCTTTGAACAATTGGTCCGATTTGAAACATTCTTTCAGCTTTTATTGAGGAAGGCTATATGTTATGCACTTTATTGAGCATAACTATAGAATTTAAGAATATTTTAGTTGCTCAAATTAGTAGGAAGAGGCTTTTGATGACCATAGATGCCAAAGAATGTCTGCATGATCACTATATCAAATGCATTGCCCTTCTTACCAACCCCTTCAATGTATTAACGGCTGCTAACAAATCACACGAAAGATGATGATGGAATTCTCCGACGATGATATCATGTGAGGTTGAATACACTAATCCACAAAGTTGGATATGAAATTTATTTTTATGTGTGGTAACTACATTTATGAGGCTTGTATGGAGGATATGCTACAATGCTACAACTAATAGGACAGAATCTCAAAAGTTTGGTTCAGCTCTTGTTGTGGTAGCAATGTGTACTGGTTTTTATATGTGACGTATATTTATGTGATGATGAGAACGTCTTGATGTTACACACAGACAGTCAACCATAGCCTAGCAGACTTTCTGAGATAGACGGGTTTTATAACATTATTACTGTGTGCTTAAATTGAGTTTTAATAGAGAGGAAAAGTATATTATGAGAAGGCTTATAGCTTAAGAAGAAACATCCAAGAAGCTCGATTAAGTTGTAATGTTAAACTACTGTAAACTACATAGTTGTTAGTATTTTGCACAGGCATTGTATAAAGTTGACATCTTGCAACACTACAGAATGTTAACAAAGTGTTAATAATGATAAAAATATATTTTGTAGTGTTGCAAGATGTCAAATTTATACAATGCCTATGCAAAATGCTAACCAATCTATTTTAGCTTTTAATTAGGGAGATTATTTAAGTGGAAGCTTAAACTTAAAACAAAGCGAAATCATATTACCATCTCTGTGTAAGATACAGTCAATTTATAAAATTATAAATATTTCCTCCGATTTCGATGGCATTTCGCAGGATTTAGGGTGGAAGCTTGGTAATGTTTGGTGCAACTCCAGTGATTTGCCCAATTGTTTAGTATGCATATATTAACACAAAACCTTAGGGTGTACTCTTTAATCTATCAAATTAAAATTCTCATCATTATCATCATCATCATCAGCCGGACGACGTCCACTGCTGGACACAGGCCTCCCCCATAGAGTGCCATAAGTCACGGCCACGAGCCACTTGCATCTATTGGCTCCCCGCCACCTTAACAAAGCTGTCATAGGACGCCGTCCAACACTCTCAAAATAACAAAAATTAAAAGCCCTGCCTCATAAAGTGTCTGTCAGCCAACTACATTTTTTCCCCTACCATTCTCGGATATTACCATTATCGGCCCTTTAAATATGCCAGGACTAGTGCGGCAATGCTATTACAAAATGCAATGCATTAAACCCATTAAGTCATATTTTTGAAATCTGAATTCCAAACTATTTCCAAAAACACTTTAAATAAAAGCATTTCGAATTTATCTCGCAGATCACGTGAAGTGAGGGTGTTTTTCGCTGACAAGAATGATTCGACCAATAGAAGTATGAAGATAAGACGTAACCGTGGACCAAGGAAGAATTACATGGAAGAGAGTGAAGATAAGCAGCAAAGTAAGATTATCAGTGTCCTAGTGGAGGCCTTACATTGTTTAACAAGTGAAGAATATTACAGAAGACATTGCGCGTCCCATAACTCACCTTCTCCATCTGATGACGAAATTAAGTTTCAGTATTCCTTCAGAAAGATAAAAGTTAAATAATAGCTATCTGGCCTTAATAACAATAGATAATTTAGCCATTATAAACATTATCATATCGGAATGCATGTATATATTGATGTATTAAGTTTACGCGAATGTTACTCATTAAAATAAAACTACTTTTACGGATTTCATCGCGGTTTTTTTAATTATTTAACTACCACGATGATTCAGAAGCTGCGATAAAATCCGTAAAAGTAGTTTTATTGAAATGCAACTATATGTGTTTGTATGTTTTTTCTGCGGGAGAGAGGCCAACGGACCTTTTTCGAACCCAAGCCTAGTCTCGTCTCCTAACTAGCACTCATAGCAATCCGAAATAACTATACTGACACTTAAATAAATAAATAAACTTTGTATACTATTTCCACAATTATTGAAATTAAATAATTGTGGAAATAGTATTTAAATTTTATTAATTTTTTCAAGTGTTAACATGAATTTCCATCAAGAAATGACGACATCCAATTAACTGTATGAAGCTGTCTTGGGCTTCTCTTCGCTTCCATAGCAATAATTCAGCTCAGAAAAAAAATAGTTATAGTAACGAATGTTCGCAGACGTTTCGGACGTGCGCCGTAGCTGCCGCAAGCGCAAGCTGCTGCACCACAATTTCAATGAGAGCTGGATCACCAACGAGCTGAAGGTGAAGGGTTACCCGGACCTGTACGGCTTCCCCGGCTCCTCCGATGAGTTCACGTCGGGGGATGAGGCCGTCAACAAGCTGCCGGTGAGTGCACACTGTACATAGTCGACAGATGTACTTGTCGGTGAGTGCACACTGTACAAAGTCACAGATGTACGTGTCGGTGAGTGTACACTGTACATTGTCACACATGTATCTGTCAGTGTGTGCACACTGCACATAATCATAGATGTACCTGTCGGTGAGTGCACACTGTTCATAGTCACACATGTACGTGTCGGTAAGTGTACACTGTAAATAGTCACATACTTACCGAGGGTGTATTGAAGAGTATATAAATGCATAACACAGATTAATTCAATTCTAAAAATCAAATCTATCCACTTTTTAGTTCAATTCAGACTAGCTAATAGTGTGAAGGTCGAAACGTGTGCGATGATTAGTTGTTTTTTTATAATTTTTTTAGCAAAGCAATCGTGCATAGTTTCTGCAAATGGAGAAAATCGAGCAACGTGCCGTCATGAAGTACCTATAAGAAGGACCCATGATGATGATATGATCATTACTTTAACGAGATTCTGTCCGGTCTTATTCATCCGTCAAAAATGGATAGCAGAAGTCAGCGTAGAAGAGAGTGTGAAAGGTAGACCCCGCTCTGGAAGGCCTTCGACGTCCACTACTGACAAAAATATTAAAAAGTACTTTACTTAATTATAGGAGAGCGCACATTAAAAATTAGAGAGATAATAGAGATTATAGGCATCTCTTAAGAACGAACTCAAAACATAACATAGTCAACGAATTGGGTTTCCACAAGGTGTCTGCCAGGTGGCTTCCGCGACTGCTTTCAGTTGAACAAAAAGGACGCGATTAACTGTTTCACGAGGCTGTTTGGGGTTATTTGAAGCCGATGCCGATGATTTTTTGAATCGGTTTGTGTTACAAAGGACGAAACATGGGCTCATTACTGTACGCTAGAAACAAAACAACAAGTAAAGGCTTCAGTATTGTGGGACTCGAAGATTGTGTTTATGATTGATTATCTTGAAAGGGGTCAGACTGTAAACGCTGATTACTACTGTCTTACTACGTAGTTTACGAGAGGAAATAAAAGAAAAGCGTTCAGGAGTGCTCCGAAGAAAAGTCCTATTTCAACAAGATAACTCCCGTGTTCACACGTCTGTGCAATCAATGGCTTCCGCCTTATTTATTTGATCTTGCACCGTCAGAATTCTTTCTGTTCCTTAACCTAAAAAAGCACAGTAGACGCATATTTTGACTCTAAGGAAGAATCGCTTTTTTCAACGGTCTAAACGTTTTAAATGGGTGGTGGCGAAAGTGTATCGAGCTTGATGGTGATTATGTAGAAAAGTAAAAATGAAACTAATTTAGTATGTGTTTATTTTCGTTAGGCCTAGTACTTTCAATCCACTCTCGTACGTGTAATGAAGTGAACACTGTACATACTCACAGATGTACGTGTCGGTGAGTGCACACTGTAAATAGTCACATGCGTACGTGTAGTGAAGTGCACAATGTACATAGTCGCAGATGTACGTGTCGGCGAGTGTACACGCAGTGACAGGAGACAACGGAAAGCTAGAAGCTGACGATGAATATAGTTTTATATATGTTGAGTTAGCAAGTAGGTTACGAGACAAAATGACGTTGATAGGCTAAATGTTCATTTGACACTCTCTCTCTTTACTTAATATCTAGAAACAAGAGACTGAAAAAGAGAGAGTTTCCTTAATACACTAGAAAAAAGTTTTTTTTTAAGGATTCCCGTAAAGACTCTTCTGTCTGTCTGTCAGTAATCAAAACGTAACGGGTATCTACTGTTTAGTTCTCTTTGAGTCCCATGCGTACACCAGGAATTTAAGTTTGTCACTTTCACAAGTTGTGAACGAACTAATTACTAAAGACTATCCACTAGTCTGTCGCACTCTATTTGAACGGTTTCATCCCGTGACGTTTTTTATAGCATAGGGGGAAATCTAGCAGTCGGGTCGCGTGGTAGTAAATGATCAGCGTCCACAGACGCCGGCAACTCAAACTATATTGCAGCGTCGCCGGCCCTTCAGAGATAAATAAGCTACTTCTGCAAGATCCCTAATGTGGACTTGTAACGTGTTCACAGACGCGCACCCTCGCGCCGGCGAATACGGACGAGGACACTCAACTTTCGCGGCAGAGGAGGACCTCCGCGAGGTTCTCCAACAAGAAGGTACTTCAAGAATGCGGTGACGTCAGCCTTGTAGCCTGGCGACAATTCAAATTGTTTCTAATGTTAATTAAACCATTAAAATTGAGGGGTCACTGAAGACCAAGGAACAGGAGGTAGTGCCACGTTGCATAGGAGGAGGTAGTGCACTGCATGGTGCATGACACTACATCCTATCCAATGGAATTGGGCCGGCACGACCGGTTAGGTACCTCTCGCTCACTTGATACCGCCGTGAAGTGACAGCGACGCTGTTTCGTGCGGTTTGTGAGTAGCCAGGTTGAGGGGGCGGGGGATGAAAGAAGGGCAACGTAAGCGCGAGGCATAATTTTATGTTTTATGTTTTCTTGTCCACGAATACCTTAGTTTATTTTTTCGTCGTTGCGCTCGATGTTTCGGACAGGTTGCACCAGCCGTGGTCACGTACCGACCAGGTTGCATCATCCGTGGTCACGAGTCAACTAGGTAGCATCAGTCATGGTCGCGAGCCGACCAGGCTGCACCAGCCTTGGCCACGAGCCGACCCGGTTGCACCAGCCGTGACCATAAGCCAACCAGGTTGAACCAGCCATGGCCACGAGTCGACCAGGTTGCGCCAGCAGTTGAAATAAGCCGAACAGGCTGAACCAGCCGTGGCCACGAGCCTACCAGGTTGAACCAGCCATGGCCACGAGTCGACCAGGTTGCATCAGCCGCGGAAATAAGCCGAACAGGCTGAACCAGCTGTGGCCACGAGCCGACCAGGTTGCACCAGCCGTGACCACAAGCAGACCAGGTGGCACCAGCTGTGGCAACGAGCCGCGACCAGGTTTCACCAGCCGTGGCCACGAGCCGCGGCCAGGTTGCACCAGCCGTGCCCACGAGCCGCGACAAAGTTGCACCAGTCCTGGCCTAGAGCCGACCAGTTACACCAGCCGTGGCCACGAGCCGCGACCAGGGTGCACCAGCCGTGGCTATGAGCCGACCAGGTTGCACCAGCCGTGACCATAAGCCGAACAGGTTAAAACAGCCGTGGCCACGAGCCGACCAAGTTGCACCAGCCGTGACCACAAGCTGACAGCCACATGAGTCCGGTTGATGTAATCTAATCACAGCTGATGTAACCGGGTCGAGACGCCGAGCTAGTATTTGTCGCGTTAAAACTTGTAAAGTGAGTATAAAAAAATCTATACAATTTTCTTTGTCCTCCAAACAGGATGCCTCAGAATCAGAATCGGACGATGATAACAATCAGACGGTGATAGAAAAGAAGCCAGTAGAAGTTAAAAAAGAGGAGACGGAGAAAAGTGAGACGGTAGAGCCGGTACCGAAGGAAGAGGATCAGAACAAGGAAAAAACAGAAGGAGATAGAGGGAGTGAGAGGTAATGGCATTTGAAATATCATTACCATCATTATCAGCCCTTATCGGTCTGCTGGACTTAAACCTTTTTCAATGAGCGTCAAGACGACCGATCTGCTACTCGCATCCATCCCCGACCGGCTACTGCACGGAGATCATCTTCCCACCTGGTGAACGGTCGACCAACACTTCGTTTTCCAAAACGCGGCCTCTACTCCAGAACCTTAGTGGCCCATCTCCCATCTGACCCTCTGAGTGTGTGACCAGCCCATTGGTTGAAATACATCTCCACCTATTATTTAACAGGGCCAGTTTCACTCAATATAATTCTTTAATGGAATAGATATACGAGAAAATAGAGCCATCAATGACTATCGACGTACGCAATAGAACGCCTTAGAACACCAGTTTACTATTGAGTTTGCTAGCTAAGTTACTGTTGTATTCTATCACATGCTATTTGCTTTTTAACTTGAGCGTGACGTCACTTGATTGTAATAATATTGCGATCGCATTGTGCCGACGTAACCGGTGAAGCAATTCTCCCCGTGCCGTTAATTTCTTGGTCCCATTAAAATTTGCCCTCCCACCTAATTCTCCGGAAATTACCTAAAAACTTAAATCTTAAAATCCATATAATTGCTTCATATTTATTACTTCTAACCGGAATATTATGAAACCGAAATTTATCGTCTACCATCCGATCCGTGCCCATTTCGTCGGACGCCAAAAAAAAAAACAAATATTCTATCTACAATCTCAAAAACATCAATTAGGGGGAAATTCGCAAAATCCAGTCATACCCAGCGCTAAGGTCCTTATAAGAACCCCTATGAAAAATTTGTGGTTCCTAACACTTGTTGCTTCCGAGATTACATGATGAATGAGTGAATTTTGCTTATATCTAAAAAAAGCCCATCCCTCTTTCAAGGCATTGGGCGAATGGAGGAATTTTTACTAAATTTAAAATTCCTCCAGTTGAGTATTACCTGGAATAGGTGTGCAAATAAGCTAATTTTTTAACATATAATGCATTTGATTTTATTATTTCAATTAAATAAAATGACACGCACATGACGGCGCGCACAAAATGCTTAAACTCATATAATACACAAATTATCGAATACATTTTGACGTTTAACATTCAGTATTTATTTACAAAATATATACGAAGTCGAGTCTTTTATTGAGATCGATTAATCCAGAGTAAGCACTCGTAGATATAGATTTGCCAATTCAGTTTCTAATTGTCTAACTGGGATTTTAATTGGAACAGCTCCCGTATCCCTTAACATAAGTAATGGGAATATTTGTTTCCAGCAACCAGAGACCTGTGCGTTCCACCCGGCGCCGAGGTCGCCTGCCTCGGAGCATTCAGAAGAAGGACGACAGCCAGGACACCGGTAAGCTCAAGCTATTGAACATCTTGCTCTTGTCGTGATAACGTCTTGTATATACATACAGATAATATAGTTATAGGCATAAGCTGGCCTGGGATTGCGAGTGTCCTTGTTGGTTAATGAGGAAGGCACATGAGAAATACAAGTGAGACAGTAAACCAAAATGTCCTTGCTCTATCCACTTTGACAGACGCGTTTTAGGTTGACTTCCCTGCTCTATGTATATTATCAGTTGACTACGCCAGTCATGAAAAAATATGACGTCATAGTTACGTTACGTCATAATAATGTTCCGAATGGGTGGAGCCTGCGAGCGAGGGAGCGTAACATGTTGTCTCTTTCACTACATCGGGCGATGCGTTTATATATCAATTAGAGAACCGTTATCACGTAGAATTTGGTCCTACGAAGAGATTTCGGTACAACGTGCGTCTTTTACCGTACTTTCTATGGGGAGTGTTCCCAGGAATTGTTGGGCTAAATACCAGCAGCAGAATTCTATCTTCGGACATCGCGACAGAACTCTAAGGTACACGCCCGTCACCTTGAAGTACGTAAATCCACAACAGTGCGGTTTAAACGCCTCTTCTTACCGCGTACAACTGTACTGTGGAAACTCCCTCGGTATGTCCGGTCCGATACGACTTAGGGGTCTTCAAGAAGAGAGCACACCTACTCCTTAAAAGCCGGCAACGCGACTGCAAGACGTCTAGTCTTGCAAATGTCTATGGGCGACGGTAGTCAGTACCCACCTGCTCGTTTGCCCCCGATCTCATAAAAAAAAAAACGGGGTTTGATGCAAATTGCCAATGTTCTAATTTTTGTGTGGTCGGACCAATGTGCTAGTGGGATTTTTTAAATTGTTATGACAGCCTGTGTCGGTCGGAAATGCAAGTCGGCTTTGCGGCGATGTCATGTGAGGGAGAGCTACTCCTCTCCGGCCGTGCCGGCCGAATTCGTCCGCGGTACGGCATGGCTCTACGTTTTATTGATACTAATGATTTTAAAGTAATATACCTACTGTTATACGACAATTTGTACTTGCACAGAACGTTTCTTCTCATTCATTTAATGTTTACGTCTCACTTTATTGTTAGCAGGATTGGTTTGTCAATGTTATTATTTTATGTTAAAATTCAGAGAGCCAATAACGTATTCAATATTATTTCTATAAATTTGCACAATGTTATTTTTGGTGTACATCTTAATGGCACATAAGACGCAAAAATATTTTATGGACTGATGAAGCTACCTTCACTGGGGCCGGCATAACAAATCACCGAAACATGCATGTTCGGTCTGGGGAAAAATCTGCACAAATTGCTAAGTAGACTGACGCCAGAATCATTCCTTATTTTTTTTTTTGAGATTCCTTACCTGAACTCGTAGACTGGACACAAGAAGCAACGAAGTTTTATTTTTCATGATTCCAATGACAATTTAGATACCAGATAGTTAGGATTGAAATTGATAGTAAGTATGCGTGGTAGTGTACAACCGGTTTTAACCTGTGAAAAGCTATTATTTAAGCTATTCTCCGCTATCGGAAAAGGTCACTATTGCAGACCTTTTCACATTTAAAATGCTAGAGACAATGACACGATGTTTGACGATTATTTAAGAAATACCTTGTGGAATAATAAAATAAGGTAAAATGACCGAAGTCTGGGGGGATTTTTTTAAAGTTTTGCAGGGTTAAATATTTTCTTTTTGTTTTTTTTTAATGCAAAAATTGAGGGTTATTCTTACCTTATTTTAGTTCTCGGACTATGTAGCAATTAAATAAAATCTAAACCGACAAAAATCTGATGATTTTTGTAGTAGATATCGTCTAAATGGAGAAACTCAAAGAATAAAAAATTTAAACTCCGATAAAAATATTACACAGACATATACATATCTAAAATTTATAAAAAAATATGAAATATATTTTCGTTGTGTACACAAATCGCCGTAGCAAAAATCCTTGGGATACTTAGCTTAGGGCTAGGCTAAATTGGTCTTATAAATACACGGATGTTATTATTATTTATTATACGTGAATATTTTTCATTTCTGATAATAATTACGTACACACGTGTAAAATTAGTAATCTCCATTTTTGTGGTCGCTTAAAAATATGTTATGTAGACTTTTTAAACTTCAGTATAAAAATGACAGATGTCTTTTGGAATCTTTTTCATGATCAAAATTTGATGTTGTAATTGTTTGTTAATTTTGTGCGTTTCGGTTCGTTGTTTAAATGTCTCGTGGAAGTGTCTGTCGTGTTTGTGTCGTCCACGTCATATGTAAAAATAAAGATCTTTAGTAATACAAATGCAATCTTGCCTGGATATGAATAAGGTTTTAATTTTTTTGTATTTAGTAAGTAGTAGTGCTATGCTGCGGTGCAGTGAAATTGTCGACCGGGGAGGTACCCCTCGCTCACGTAACACCGTTATAAAGTTACATCTTCGATGTCACGTTTCGTGCGCTTTGTAAGTAGGCGATGGCCCATTTGGGGGAGGAACGCATCCTCATAGTAATTATGCGGATGGATGTTCATGGGCCTCGGTAGTCGTAAAAAGGCTCCCATTGCTCGTTTGCTGCTCTATACTATACTAGCTGTTCGCGCTGTAAATCTGTCACAGATATACACGCACGTCAACATTCACAAACACACACACACATTCATTTTTCCGGGACTAAAGTATTTTTGTATAAATTACAGGTTGTACAAATGCCAAAAAATGTCTACAAATGCCAAATTTCATTCACATCAGTATGTTTCATCATCATCATCAGCCCTTATCGGTCAACTGCTGGACATAGGCCTCTTTCAATGAACGCCAAGACGACCGATCTCCTGCTACTCGCATCCATCCCGGCCCGGATACTGCACGGAGATCGTCTTCCCACCTGGTGAACGGTCGACCAAACACCGTTCGTTTTTCTAAAAGCGGCCTCCACCTCCAGAACCTTCCTGGCCCATCTGCCATCGGTTCTTCTGAGTGTGTGACCAGCCCATTGCGACTTCCGTATGTTTGCGTAAAAAGAAACATAATCTTATCAATACAAACTCGCGTTTATATTATCAGTAGGGTTCGGTCAGTTTGTCAAACACACCATGAGGCAGTTCTGCTCGTACCCACCTTTCGGTATACGGAGCGGATCATGGGGGATGCACGGGGGTTTGCTCTCCGGTTTTGTTCCCCAAAGTGCAATTCTTGACGCCCTACACATTATTTAAGTGCCCTCACGTTATTTCACTCTCTCCTTTCTGGGGCCTGACACCACAAACACAGTAGTTCCTCCTCAATTGCCTAAAACTCTGTTCGACCTCTCGGTGACCTCTAAAGCACCTGTGCCCTGTCACTATCTGCGAAATAATGTACTCAGGTTCCACACATGGCGCATAGCAGCTGGGCTTAGAATGCATGGCTATTCCTTTGCTTGGCTTGTATAAGTCATTGCAATCTGATTCCCGCTTTGGCCAGATAAGAGAAATTACTTCTACTCCTTTTTCATTCTAATAAAATTCGTTGCAGGTAACAAGATAGTTTTAGTTTCTCTCTCGGGTTCCCTGAGATCCAGGGATCAAAGGGTTGTAATTGATTGCCGCTGTCGATCAAGACTTTGAGTCTATCGGATGCAAGTGGCATTACGCTCGGCTGATGTATATCATCTGCTTAGTATACATAATACTATGATGTAGCACTTCTTTAGTTTTTTATAATATCTAATATCGCTCGCCTCAGCTGGCCTTGTTGTGTTAATTGACATGTGTAATTTTGTGCAGCGTCTGATTCGTCGTCGTCTGAATCGAGTGGCGAGCTGACGCTGCAGCCGCGGCGCTCGGGCCGCACACGCACCGCGCCCGCTTTCGTGCAGCTCGCGCCGGGACAGACGCGTGCGCGAGGTAAATAAGCACGCACACAGTATGCGTTGTGTGTACACATTTACTCGCACGCAGGCACATCCGCACTACAACATGTACGATCACATCACACAAATTTGAATTACGAGCTGTTTACTATTTCTCGTACGATTGCTATGACTATGAACTACGACATATGACATTTTAACGGCACGACGACACGACAAAACGACAAAAGGTTTATTTTTTTAAGTTTGATCTTTGATTTTAACTTTCGAAGTACGTTTATATCTGTACTAAAAAATTGTTTGCAAAAATATATTTCTTTGCAGGAAAGACATTTACAATAAGAAAGAAACCGTACAGTTTAAGGGAAAGGAAACCAAAATTATTGCGTAGAAAAACAATTCGATGTAAGTATAGTGTATCCTCTATATAGGCATTGCTAATAGTTCATATTTTAATATTTCATATTTCCTTGACACTCCGAAGTAGCATCTGCGTGTGTGCGTGTGTCCATGTGTGCGCGTTTGTATGTGTTCAGTATGAGTCCGTGGCAGTGCAGCTACATTTCAATCTGCTTTATTTTTTCATTTTTATGTTATTTTCGCGCGCGTAATAATACTGTAAGTGTATGGTGTGTGAGGGGGAGGGCAACGCATCGGCATAGTCATTACGTGGATGTCATAGTTGTCGGTAGTCGTAAAAAGGCTCCCATTGCCCGTCTGCCCATGCATGCCGCCTATATTCTTGTGACACTCTGGTACTTGCAGCTCAGTCCCCGTGCACCAGCAGCACCAGCAGCACCTCCAGCTCGGATACGGAGGAGGACCTCAATGTATCTATGAAAAATAAGACCAAGGGCAGGTGAGAGACCAACATTACAACCGACGAAAGCCACACGAGGTTCAAGTTATACATTTTAATTTGTAATAAAAATAGTACAATTATTCCCCTAACGAGTATTTTTTATTTGTAATAATCGAAAGAAAAAATATATACATATCAATCACTGCTTGGGACTCGCTAAACAACACGTCAAGACAGCAAGATATTCTGATAAGTACTGTTTGCGTTAATCGGAACAACTAAACAATTATAATTCTTCGGGTACTTTTAATAACTTATGACATCAGGAGATCTGTCATCTTAGTCCACATGTGACAGTGGTTGTTGTAATACTGAAACGTCGGGCTAGTTAAATAATTAAATAAACCGCGATAAAATCCGTAAAAGTAGTTTTATTGTAATGAGTAACATTAGCGTAAATTTAAGACATCAATTTACTAATATTTTTTAAGTATCAACGCCACTGCCTGTTAAAAATGTACGTCTAGCATTGCTACAACCTAATTATGACTATTCCTTTGCCGCCTTTTACAATAGTAAAAAAGGACGACCTGGTGGGTCAGGGCGGTCAGCGTTTTCGCGCTTTAATGGTATTTCGTATCTATTTTTTCTAAACATTTATTTTTCTGGTTTTAAAAAGACAACATTTTATAGGACAGTTTCGATCGGAATAGAAAATACTTTATTGCATGATGCAGGTTGATGAATCGTTTTTATGTTACAGACAAAAATCAAAGTCGATGGATGATAAGACTGACAAAGCGTTAAGGGATATACAGCCGATAACCGTCGACGGCAGCGTTCGGTTCTCATCGGTAAGTAAATTATTATAACATTGATAACGAGCTTATGTTTCACCTGCTCAAAATATATCCCAAGATAACTAATTTTTTGCTGATAAGGAGTACTTTTTGTGTGTTACTCCAGATCGCAATTTATATATTTCAGCGAAATTTCATCCAGTTTAGTTTAGTAATTCTTTTGTGGAAGTATTAGAAAGATTACGGTCGAATTTCGATTGTCGAGTCTATTTAGATTGGGCTATTTGTTAGATAGTCACATAAAAGTATGTCCAGTGAACTAATCATTGCGAATTCGAATTTATAGAATGCACCCCATGCCTATATTATTCGTTCGTTTTATATGTCCGTTTATAAAAAAAATAATAATCATTTATTGAATATAAGATCAGCGTGTAATGCTGACCTCTAAAATTACCTTTCAGGTTGGCGGGCTAGAGGAGCACATAAAATGTTTGCGAGAAATGGTCCTGTTCCCGCTGATGTATCCGGACCTGTTTGACAAGTTCCGTACACGACCGGCCAAGGGGGTGTTGTTCCATGGCCCTCCAGGGACCGGAAAGACCCTCCTGGCCAGGGCCCTGGCCAACGAGTGCAATCTAGTTGGCGGGAGGAAGGTGGCCTTCTTTATGAGGAAGGGAGCGGACTGCCTGAAGAAGTGGGTGGGGGAGAGTGAGAGGCATTTGAAATTGCTTTTCCAGCAGGTGAATGTGTGACAATAATAATAATAAAAAAATGTTTTTTTTTTAATTTTTCTTTGTTATGAGTTCAGTATTGTGCAAGATTCGGATTTCCGTCGTACAGCATGCATGCACGTTCTCTGAACTATATGAATTACTGTACTAGGTTACAAACAAATGACTCTAATTTTATGATGTTTTTTAAATAAATCGAATCTGAAATTTCATAGTCGACTTAGAATGTCTTCCTTTTGGAAGTCGGTTTATAATGTTGAAGTATGGTGTCATAGTTCAGATCAGGTAAAGTTAATATCGGTTTCAGGCGAACAAGATGAAGCCGTCTATAATATTCTTCGATGAGATCGACGCGCTGGCGCCAGTGCGCAGCGTCCGGCAAGAGCAAGTGCACGCCAGTGTCGTGGGCACTCTACTGGCTGAGATGGACGGACTCACGGACAGGTGCGTACACTGAGCACTCCTACTTCCATTCTGACCTAAAGCTTGATAAGAAATCAACATAGCGGTGACGTCATGACGCAACGAGTCTACCGCACTATTACACTACGTCAATAGAACGTGTTTCACATTACAATGTTAATACGCGTATCTCTAGTAAACCGGCTCAGTGGGGCAATAACAACTCACTTCCTCTTTATTTAAAGACTATTATATTAGTCCATATTTTACGTTTTTTTGTAATTTCCAGGGGCGAAGTGATAGTGATAGGTGCCACAAACCGCTTGGACGCTGTGGACCCTGCTCTGCGGCGCGCTGGTCGCTTCGACCGCGAGCTACACTTCCCGTTGCCGCACGCCGCCGCTCGCCGCGACATCCTCGCGATTTACACGGCCCACTGGACCCCGCCTCCCGGCGAACGCGCGCTCGACCACATTGCCGACGTCACGCACGGCTACGGCGGTGAGTACAGTGCGCAAGTAACACCGCTGCGGCGCGTCGGTCGCGGACATTGCCGACGTCACGCGCGGCTACGGC
>JAFELO010000449.1:1386160-1487126 GCA_017140195.1 Eumaeus atala | reverse complement strand
GGGGAAGGAAGGCAACGAATTGGCATAGTAATTATATGGATGTTCATGGGCGTCGATACTCGTAAAAAGGCTCCGATTCCGATTGCTCGTTTGCTTACTCAAAGTTTCGAACAATTATCCAAGGAATCAATACTGCAATCTTCATTATCAACTCGACGCGATTAATAATATAATCAATTCATAAATATTGAATTGAGTGTATATGTGCAACTATAAACTTGCGCAACTAAATTGATTTTACATATATTGACAATACAGAACCCACAAAATGCAGCGGACTATAGCCCCCGTTCAAACGAGAGCTTTTTTAACGCGTGATAAAAAAGCGTTGAAATGGTACACATGGGTGATCGTACGAATGTTCACACGGTATAACGCTGGCAAATCTCTAATTTAGAGTTTGCTACTTACCCGTACGCACTGATTGAATTCCTTCGCATCGCAACGAAAACAGCAATATCTCTTAAATCAACGTGTGTATAATTTAATGTATATTTTGTTTTCGATGTTTTATTGAGGCTACTTCCCCACAGTTTGCTTAGCGCCTAGAGCCTAGTGACTTGTATCCCAGATACTTGCTATGGCCACACCTATCTGGGTGTTAAACGAACAGCGCGGCTGTGCGTTTAGCGAAGTTAGATAGCGAAGTTTTTAGGTCGTTCGTACTTCTAAATAATTTTTAGGCACAATGCTCAGAGATGGCAGCATCTGAGTAGATTCAGTGTATTGCGCGGGGATTGCGTTGAATATTGACTTGTCGAATGTCTTGGACGATTCTATGTACTATAGTAAAGGTTAGTTTAAAATGAAGCATTCATACTGCTGGACGCTTCGCTGCACACTGCTGCCATCTCGGTGTGAATTGTGCCTTAGAGTCTAGGCGTTGGACCGGGCTGTGCGGACGTAGCCTAAATTGTGCACCCATCACTAACATAACATTGTGTTTCTGTTAACTCTTTTCATATTTCCCGTCGCCATTCAAAGGGCTAGAGGGATGAGTAGGTATGGAACGGTTTTAATACTATCTTAAGTAATGAAAGTACGAGCCAATTATTCAGTTATTTACCATCCTCTAACCTTTTGTCCATGTATCATAGATATAGCATGCCAACATCTCATTAGCTCACATCCTAGTGCTTATATCTACATTTAGTTCGGTACTTAGTTGTAAGGTATAACGCTTTACGATCCGGTCGCTTCAGTTAGCGTGGCCATAGAAACAACGGGTCAGTCTTTGCACGATAATTGTCGCTATGTCCGTTGATACAGTGGACCGATTAACTGAATCAGTCCTCGTGTTGCCATGATAATGTAGTGTCTGGAACGTCGATTATTATGTCTAATTGAACTATGTATTTGGAGTAGCTTTAATGATATATACATATGTACGGTATATTATATTCGTGTAAGAAATTAGCATGTAGCGCGTATAACATTTGGCTGGGCTATTTGATTTTTTGTGGGTAACGATAAAGCTGTGATACCGACGCCAATAATCAATTGAATAGTTTAACATTACACACATACGTTGCCCTCCATTAATTACACCATCCCCCCAGTGAGCCGTATTTGTACATTGTGAGTGGAGGCCCACTATAAGTCATTCGAATGTAACAAACCGCAGGAAACGTGTCAGTATAACCACTTCCACGCCGATGTTATGTTAGAAGTATCTCTTTTCGTTGCTGACAGTAAAGCAACTTACAAAAAAGCTAAATGGTCTGGTTTTGCGGCCATGATTATTATTTTTTTTATTTAAATTAAATGCACGTTATACAAATATAGACCATAATAAAATATAGGCTAGCTGAGGCGAGCGAGGTTAAATTATTTCTGATAGGTAATATTACATTTGCTTATCAGAAATAGTCTAGTGTAATGTAAATTACGTATGATAAATAAAAAATAGTAGCAATTCTAATGTGTGATCCAATGGGTGGATAGGACATCATCGGACAAGCAGATCCGTCACGAGGCGTGCTCGCTGCGAGACCACGCGCACGCGCTTTTCGACGCGGAGCTGAACAGTGACTTCGAGCTGGAGTGCAGGGAGATAGCAAGCCGGCGGCGGCAGGAGGGAGATGCCGACAACGACCTGCCCGACTTCATATACACAGCCTCCAACATACGTCAGTAGCACGTCCCGCTTTGAAAGTGTACATACGTCCCGCTTTGAAAGTGTACATACGTCCCGCTTTGAAAGTGTCCATATGTCCCGCTTTGAAAGTGTCCATACGTCCCGCCTTGAAAGTGTCCATACGTCCCGCTTTGGAAGTGTCGATACGTCCCGCTTTGAAAGTGTCCACACGTCCCGCTTTGAAAGTGTCCATACGTCCCGCTTTGAAAGTGTCTTTCGCAGCGGGATTGGGATGTGAACATCGCCCTGCCAGAGTTTATATACACAGCCACCAATATACGTGTGTTGCATGTCCAGTTTTGAAAGGAGATATAAGTTATGAAAAGAGAAAGATTTTTGCGAAAAGAGACCTAACAAATGTGTTCTTTGAAAGTAGAACTGAAAACACTGAAAAATATTTTTTTATTTTTAATTACTTAAAAATACTTTACAGTCAATCATTGGCCCCATAAAAGTCATTAAGTCAAGATTATTGAATGAAATTTGGCAATGTTGTAGCTCGTGTACCAGAATAACACATAAGCTTTCGAAGTACTAATGCTGCATTTGGTTTTGTCTGTGGTATGTGGAAGCGCGGGACGATAACTGTATGTTTGTTATAGCAGGGGACCTTAACGACACGAACGACAGCAAGTTGCGACCGGCCCACAACGGGGAGAAGTCGGACACGCACTCCGCGAAGCGCAAGCGGCGGCGGATGAACGCGTGGTCCAAGGGGCTGGTGGTGAAGCGGCCCAAGACTGCGCCGAAGGTATGAACACTGATAGTGGTGAGAGTAAGTGGTAGTGCGTTGTACCCGAATTGGGCCGGCACGACCCGGTTGATGACACGCATAATAACGCCTTAAAATGATCACTTTGCGCGTTTGTGTGAATGAGATGTTTGTGAGTAAATATTGATGTAGATATTTATGGGCGCCGGAAAGTAAAAAAAAACGTATATATTAGTATTACAACCGGAGTTGAACGGACTCAGTCTATTATAAAATCACACTCGAGTTGATTATGTTTCAGAGCTTTAAAGACACGAGCCTGGCGATAACAGACGAGGAGTGCAAAGAGAACAAGCCCATCACGTCCACGCCGCTCGCCAACGGCTCGTGTAGCTCCTCGGGGTCGGACGACGACGCGCCGCTTAGGCCGCCCGCGCGACACTCGCCCTCCCCCGCGCTGCACCCCGCCGCGCACAACCTCTCGCATGACACGTGAGTACATCTCTCTATCTCCTGTTAGCCTGGTACTTTTATATTTTTTATACGTTATATTATGTTTTGAGCCTAGACCCGCTATTGCTTCATTGTAGCCGAATTGGGTCGGTACGATCGGGGAAGTCCCTCAAAACGTTAAGTGACGTCTCACCTGTCGCATTTCGTACAGTTTCTTATTTCCAGTCTGGTGAAGCCACCAGAGCCTCATAAACTGCACCCCCTTGAAGGAGGAAAAGCATCCTACATGTCCTTGTAGGTGTGCCGTAATCAATAACCTCGACGGCGCCTCCCAATAGCTCGTGTAGCTTGTCCCTCCCGCACGACGAACATGACACGCGAATACATCGCACCAGATTTCCCACATGCGGTTTACGCCGACCATGACCCATATGAGAAATAAGTTGAAGAATAAACTATTGCTTAACCTTGGCTTGTACGAATATCCTCGCCGACTAACGTTGAGTAGTACAAAAGACACCGACTACTCGTTAGCTTCTAGAGAATAAACTGAAAGATAATTAATATAGTAAGCCATTGTTTGTTGGTTTCAAGCCGTTTTCAATAAATGTCTAAACGTCCCATCAATTTCTAACCTGGATTAAAAGCTAATGCAAGGTATGCAGACAAGCTGAGGATCCTTTTCTGTCCGAACAGAAGGCACGTGATGAATAGTAACGTGCTTCAGTTCGGAATCTGCTACTAATTAATTCCCATATAAGAAATAAATAATTACCGCTAAAAGAATACCCTTTGTCGTTTCGCCGCCGTTTCAAATACGTCAATAATAGCGCCAGTTAGCATGGGAATACTTGCTGTCGAAATCTCGTGTAACGTTCAGTTCCGCAGCCACTTGGAAGTAAAGGCTAAGTAAGCTATCCAGAAGCTAGGCGTGCCCGGTAGGGCGAAGTAGTACTATACACCAGCTCATTGGCTTCAACTTTACAAAGCACAGATCCGACCACACATGAGTTACTGCTCTCACCTTTGTGCTGGCGTCCCGCAACATCAGCTCATTCCACTTGACCGTCTTCGACGTAGAGCGAGTCAATCGTCGATAGCCAACTTTTTCCCACGCTCTACGTCTTTATGGAATCCTTACCTTCGATATTCCCGGACCGATACGACTTAGGGGATCTTCAAGAAAAGAAAAGATTTATCTCTAAAATGCCGGCAACGCATCTGAGAGCCCTCTGGCGTTGTGGATGTCTATGGGCGTTGGTGATCACTTACAAGTGTCCCAACTGCTCGTTTGCCTCTTATGATATAAAAAATGTATTTTTGTTTAAGGCCTGTAAAGTCATCAGAAAAAACACCCACGAAAACATCACCAAAGAAAAGAAATTCCGGTCACGAGGTTTCAAAGACAGGTATGACACACATATATATATAAAATTTGTCTGTATGTCATCGATGAACTCAAAAAGTAATGTACCGATTAGTATAAAAATTGACTATACTCTCTGAAACTGACCATAAATCATGATCCAATGGATTCACAACGAGACTAGATGATGGCCAGTCTTCATCTCTGATGAAGTCCGGAGCGTTCGTTTCTAAACAGGATTGGCTGGGGCGAGCTTTATGACCCGGCGCCGAGTCTTGCTGGAAGGACGAGATAAAACCTTTTGCTTTCGGACAGTATTTCTTCGAATTATTTCCCTTACTGCTTTGGCCACCATTTCGTATGAACACTGCGTGGACGGCCAGTACTTTCTCTGACACAAACAGAGGAAGCCTCATTGTACCTATTAATAGCCCGGTACACAAACATTTGTCAAATACCAAGTGTATGAAGAGCGTGAATTTTTTTGTTATTATTTATTGACGTCTTAAGTTTGCGCGAATGTTACTCATTACAGTAATACCACTTTTATTCTTCAAAAAAAAAAAAAATAATACAAATACTTGTGTTCACTAAGATAATCTCGCCAAACTGCAACGCATCAGCATAATTATGTGGATGTTCATGGGCGTCGGTAGTCGTAAAAAGGCTCCTATTTCTCGTGTGCCCCATTCTATAAAAAAATTTAAAGTACTGTATCAAATTAAGTTATATTTAACGCAGGAGTTGAGAATCCGGCTCGTTGGATCTCTTGTGCTGTCAAAACTAAATTATATTGACGCGGCCACGCGCTCTTGCATTCTGGCACGAACACAAAAACTGATGCAAGAGTCCAGAATGCTTCCGCCCGATGCTGTTTTGATATACCGCTACCGAAATACCGGGCTTATGTGACGCCATATCTCAACAAGTATTCAATTTTAGAAATGACACACCGATGTACACTTCACTTGGCTTGCTTACTATTCGGAGTTTTGAAGTACAAACAGCCCAGGTATCTACATGATAATTGACGTGGATATCGGAGCACGGAGTCCGTGGGTCTCGCCAATGTACAAAGCAGTCTTCGATAGTACTTCATTGTTCAGCAGCGTTTAGAGGTAGCTTTCGCTATGCAGCCTCCATATGCTGTAATAATATTCAACTGCCGATATGAAACCTGCAAGATATACACACATAGATTGAGAGTAAAGAAATATATTTACGAACACAAGAGAAGGAGGCATCTAAGCTCGATAATAGTGCTAGATAAAAAGCAAAAAATTAGATGATTTAAATATAAAGATCTATTCAATGATAAAATATCTTTAGTAACCCGCTTGCCTTTCTTTTGTCCGTGCTGATAAATGTTGATGTCTATTTTACATTAAAATTCTTGTCATATATGTGACTGTCTTACGTCTTCATCTTTTACTGAGATATCATTGTTTGTAGTGATTCCAAAAATTATAAACATGTACCTTTAAACTATGTCCTTGTTGTCTAATGCTCAAGTCATGAAATTATGTGTACTTTGTTCTATATCATCTTTTCAACGTTACACGTGTACTCGCTTCGTGGTCTCGGTAGATGGTGCTAACGGAAGAGCATTGCTGGTAGAAAATCAGCAAAATACCGAGTGTGACACACGACATTGAAATGTATAAGTATTTCCATAGATTAGTTTCGTGTCTGCACGTGGTTAACAAATAAATTATTATTATTCTTACTAGAAACAGGTAATTAATTTAAAATCTTTACAACGATTTTTGGACAAACTTTGAAAAGATTATGTAAACTAAAATGTTTTTTGATATTACAAACATAATATATGTTGTGCATGTTAAGCTGCGTTGGTGTTATTATAATTTATATAGAAACTATTTTTTCAGTTTTGACTTTAGGGATATTCTATTTTTTGATCGAGCGGAGCAGTATTTTACAATTTGAATTTTTTTTTAAAATCACTTTCACAGTCGTTTTTAGCATTTTTGCTAATCAGGTTAATCAATATTATTTGTAATTTTTTTATTTCTTTTATATAGGTGAAGAACGTCCACAATAAGTCCATAGCTAATTAGTGAGTCGGCAAGCGCATGATACACAATGCGTAACGTGCGCTTATCTACTACTGTATTTAAGTGTTAACGTTCATTACATCAACAGTAACATTCTAAGATTAAGCGATAACATTTTCCAGTTAAAGCTTCGGTCAATAGTTAAGCCTAAATAATTAAATGTCTCGACCTACTCGAATTTAGCACATTTACAATTAATTTTGTTGATATGTAGTCATTCATATGAGTGCACTATTATATGTAAGCTTTCTTTATTGATGGCCTTAGCATTTCGATTATATGGTGAGTTTAGGTGCAAATAATTCCATCATCGTGAGCCCACTTACTTACTTTTTCCAAATCTTCTGTATGTACCTCGAATACACCTTCGGCGTCGAATTCTGTCTGTCTGTATTGTGTATACATATACCAATAGCGTACACAAAAACGCGACATTTGGTCACAATATTTGGCACACTATTAACATGCATCACGTACTCTCTGCTATGATTGTTCCCGTTTTTATATTGCACAAGTAATTCCTAAACCATTTATTTGTGGGACGCTAATTCCACATTTATCCATCACCTGAAGCAAGATATTATGATCCAGGGTGTCGAAGGCTTACTTATAATCGATAAAGAGCGCTATAATTTGTTTACAGGAGTACAAGGATTCATTAATATGTTTTGCGAAATCCGTTAGAGCTGTAACTGTACTGCGCCCTGCCCGTGCTGCGCATCTGACAATATGTTATGACTTTAAGAACTTAGTAATCTGGTTTACAACAATTTTGTCAGCAATTTTATAAATATTGGATAATATGGCATTAGGAATGCACATATTTGTAAAATTCGTTAATATTGGACTTGTTTTCTTACTTACATATTTATATTCAATATCAGTTAGCCTTATTCCATCTAAGCCAGGATCTTTATCACATCATAATGTATTAATAGTTCTTTCTTTATCTTAAGAGCACATAGCAATTCTTTTTTTCAAAATTCAAATCAATTAGAAAAAAGTTCAAAATAGGCATGTAATGTAAAAATAGGCTATTTCGTGTAATGCAATCACAGCGAATCTGTTCGTTTTATTACCCCACTCTATTTTTATATCGCAAAATGTTGTATAATATATTGGCGCCAAAATGAGAAACACAAGGAACAGTAGTATAAAAATGACATTCCAAATTGAATTGTAATATATTTTATTTTTTCTTGTACCAGTATTTATAGTCCGACTAAGTATATGATTTTTTTTTAATGGAGAATGTGTGTATAATAATATCATCTTTTTCTTTTTTCTATTTAATTTTTTTTTTAAATATACATTTTGATTGTTGGCGTAGCAACGCGCGTTGGTTACAGCAAGTACAATATAATTATATAGAACTTTTCCGTTACTAAGTGCCTTTTTTTTGTTGACGCGGGGAAACGCATTTACGTCATCAGCCCTGGGTGGGGTCCAGTGATGTGTGGGACTCCGCGGCACATAATAGTGCCGACAAAATTATATGATTAATAATACCCACAAAAACCACCGCGAGTGCCATCAGTGCAGCCCTTGGTGTGGTGCCCCGCCAACAATCATCTGGCCACTTCGACGGCTGGTCAGCCCCCTAGGGGACTAACTCCATTTCCACAGATGGAGTTGCCCAGCACTACATGACAACCCCACCGACTTTGGGACAGTGCAATGGGGTGGGGTTCCCATCCTCCGCCACCTCCTGTTGCTCTTGGTCCCCTCTTTTTATAAGAGGGATACCGAGAGCGATTCTTCCTCCTGATATTTAAGCCCCTTTATTAACTTATAAAAAAAGGGTACAAAGATCCCCCTCGGTGCAATTGGCTTCGCCTGGGTTTACCCAGGCTACTAAGCCCCACCGCCACGACAGGGCCTGAACCATGGTGGGGTCCGTTACTAAATGCCCGATAAGCTACGCATAGCTGAAACTAATGCACCTAGAAACTTGATATTTGGTACAGATGCTTGGTTTCTTTTGATGTAAGAAAGGCTATTAGAAATTCAACCCGTAAGGGGTTGGAATACCCGGTGAACCTTATAAGTGAGACAGTGACATGAACTAGTTTAGTTTGTTGGTCGGCCAATGTTATCATGATTATCTGAACTATGCGAAACCCAACGTAACTGTAGATATATCCTATGGGCAATAAGTCAAGCAGTGGCGTAACACTAGTATGACAAGGCGGCACAATACCTCGAGATTCGGATTGGGGCCCCGGTCGCAGGAGGATGCTGGCATGCATTGATTCATCTTTTTCTTGTTGGATGAAAGAGGGCCTCCAGATTTGTCACAGGCATCAGACATTTCCTCAATTACATTTTTCGTTGCAGATAATGAGCCAGTAGTGATAAACAAGACTGAACTAGATAACATACTGTATAAGAACGCGAAGGCGCTGCGCTGTATCGGGCTGGAGGCGCTCCTGGACCTCCATTCGCAGGTGGAGGCGGCCGTGCTGGCGTACAGGCACCAGGCCGATCGCACCCGACTGCCGCAGCAGATACACTCCATCGTAGTCAGGTACGTTGGAGCTTCGTAAGATCACAGAAGTCCACATATATTCGTATTCTCATGGGACACCAGTCTGACACGGCAAGAAATCAAGAGTGGGACAGACGGATCCGCCTGCTCTCTGCGGGGCGGGGATGTAACAATACCAATTACCTGACCCTGGATTATCGCAAGTAAGCGAAGGGGTATTATGTAAATAAAGTGTTATAGTAACACTCAGTATACCTAATATAATGCTGCCCGGCGCCCAACAAGATGTGACACAGACATATTACCTTTCACCGCAAGATCACAATGGTCCACGGTCCACCCGAAACCGCAAGAAACGCGACGGCACAGCTGTCATTTTACCTCAGTGTTATGCGACTCCGGTCTCGATTTTGACTGCTCAATTGAACTGCAATGCAACAATAGCACAACCTTTTGATACATATCCATGTTCTATACAGGTACATCCAACTGGCGAAGAAGTGAGCTGACCGGTGGACTGACTTTCTGTCAAAAGTTCAGAATGTAGTCGCAGCAGAGGATTAAATATACACTAAGCACCGAACACGCCTGATGCGGACTAGGCCAGCGGTTCCTGACCTCACCCACGGACTCCTCCACAGTTTCAAGGGCCCTCCCAATAATAACCATAGAAGTGAAACTTTAGAGAGGTAACCTATCACTCGGTTACAATATCTGTAGACATGACGCCGCAGACGTCAAATAGGTGCTCTGATGCAGCGTAAGCGGGGCGCTGAAAGGGGAACGGGGATGGGCTTCACATTCCAGCGAGGTCTACGGATAATGTGACAGTGTAGTGCGAATGAACGAGATGAATATATCCTATTAAAAGAGGTCTTGATGATGTGTCACTAAGTACGTCACAAGTTTTGCTTCATCGTTGTTATTTCTGACATCCCCCGGTTCGCATGACTCATTTTGGTATCGTTGTGCGCACGTCTTAAATAATCACTTCGAAGCTCTTTTAAACGCCTCAAAGGAGTATAACTTCAAAAATCATGCCGATTCTAAAATTTTGAACAAGACATGTTGATAGAAAAAATCATTTTTTGGGCCTTTGTTAGAACAAATAAAAAAAATGGTAAAGATTTTAAAATATGCGCACGGGTCTGTGGACATATTGGGAACCATTGATCTAGAATGACATCAAATCTCAGTACAAATATGTTATTTTCTCATAGCAGTCTTATTGTAAAAAAAATTTTTCAGACTAGATAATAAATATTGATAATGTGTTATGCTAGGTTGATTATTTTTGTATAACTACTGCACCAAGTGTCTAATCCACAGGTTCCAAAATCCAGGTTATCCTACTAGAAAATTTAAATGACAAATACACTACAAATTTCGGTCTTACAGGCTCCATTTAGAAGTATATTATAAAGCATTTGTGTGGTAGTTGAGAGTTATATTTAACTCTTTATTATTGTGTTCCTAACTTACTCTTTATTTTATGAGTTGAGTGTTGATTAGGTAGTTGCCACCATAATAGTAACCTGTGGGACCGGCCCTTGTTTAATTCCACAGAATTTCCCAATTTATTTCAGACTAGATAGAGAAGATTGACAATGTTCTGTCTTACGCAATCTATTTTAAGCTAAGTTGATCTCTTTGCGATAGTTAAAACAATGAATATAATTTACTTTTGTCTATAACCCTCCCTGATTAAGACCTGCCTGTCTTTTCGGATGAATCCATTTAATTGTCACATATAGGACGAAATCTATAGCAGTTTGTAAGTGTATTCCTAAACCAGAGTTTATTATCTGTACAGCACTGCTGCCAGAGACAGACGGCTTACTTTTCAATATTTGATAAAAATGGAAAGAATTTATAGAAGACACACAAACGAAGACAGCCCTTTGTGTTTAAAATAAATCAAACAACTGTTTATAATAAAAATAAAGTTTTGTCTATAATTATGACATCCCTTTACTTGTAAAATAAATTAAAGAAGAATTCTCTTACAATTACACTACTTAGCAGGAGCCTATTAGGATAATTTATTACAATAATTCAGCTAGTCCAGCACGCAGACATAAAATGATTAACATTTATATGATGACATTTTATCCTTGAATGGTTAGTGATAACTTTGTTCCATTAAGCCTTTTTTACCGTGCAGTAGCCGGTCCGGGATGGATGCGAGTAGCAGATCGTCTTGGCGTTCATTGAAAGAGGCCTATGTCCAGCGGTGGACAGATAAGGACTGATGGTGATGAAACCTTTTCTTAAGTAATTATATTTGGCAACGATCGATTACTGCCGCATTTACAACTGTTTACAATCTTCTTAGTAATTGTGTGCGATAACCTGACCAGAATTAAAGGCCTAAAAGTTCTTGACAAGCCGAAATTGAAAAGTAAGTTGTCTAGAGGTAACCTTCCATAGCCGTCCAAAATATTAAACTAACGTCGATATTGTATTTGAGGAGTTTTGACAGAAGGGTGCGTGTAAAATGTGAGAGTGTGTTACTTCCCTGTCTGAGCGTCTCGTTACAATATGATATGTTTACAGAGGGTAAGTTATGTATAGGATACGATTACAGATCAGCGTAAAATGATCAATGGAATAAAAATAAGTCGTGCAGAAAAACGGCTACTCAGACCGATACTTAAACTTTATTTATGTATTTTTATTGCATAATCTGATATGAATTTGGACCATCCTTAACATTTGTGTGCAGTAGCATTAAATTAATAAGAGTCATAGGTACATGCTTGTGTACAGATAATATATTGTAATTTACTCTCTGTAATCCTCCGAATTTTGTATATTATTTTGCTTTTGTTTAATATTGTAAATTAGATTTATTACTCAGAAGCCAAAAAGTAATACGAGAATCGACTGCATGTTGTATATGTATAAACCACTATAACCTCCCCTATGAAGAAACAAAATCAGTTTCCCATGTGTTCTTGTCAGAAAAATAATAGAGTTGGAGGGGAAGTCAGCCCGTAATGCGTCCGTCATATTCGAAAGAAAAGAGAGAGAGAAGTTACTCTTTTATATCAGAACGCTAGGAATATTATTCAGCGCAATGCGCATGAGAGAGAAAGATTGTAATGTATTTCTCATCTTCCATCTCTATTAACCAACACGGACACTGTCACAGGCCTGTCTATGGCTTCCCTGCTCTATGCATATAATATATATGATACTTGTATAGACAAAAATGACAGTTACATTTCTGATATTCGCATCTTCATTTTTTCGAGGTATCTGCGATAATAATAACTTTATTATTCTTTCATTCTTAATCCCATTTCTTTCATTGTCTGATTTATGTTAAACATTTTGGCTTTTCCCACTGAAAAACTTTACACTTTGGCATTAAATATTATTGATATAAGGCGATAGATATATAATGATTGTATTAAATTTTTTTATAATTAGTCGATATGTTCACTTAGTTTGGACCAGACTTAGTCCGCTCAAGACTGTACTTTGACACTATCTCTTTCTTCTGCTGGGAAACACAGTTCACTAGAGCGAGATGGAATGCTTAGTGTTCGGCGTTAGGTCCAGCTAATTTATTGAACTGAGAGGGCTTTAGGGGGTGTCTTTAGATAAAGGTTGTGGGTATTCACTATATTTAAAGTATAAATGTTAACCATGTTCTAAGTATTTTTAAGGAATGGCTTCGATATGGTATAGAGGATGTTGTATTTTTAGTCTTAAGTTCAATGAGATTACGTTATTGTTAGTAAATACAACTGGATTAAAATAATTGTGCACCTTGAAATCATCGCTAAAATATTCTTTCGCGCGCGACGTGACGCGTTACTACCGGCACTGTGCTTACCCTGTGACGTCATATGGTTATTAGAGCTCTGATGTGACGTCATCTAGGTAAGGTGCTTAAGTATTGAGGCCAAGTTATTTTATTTAATTAGCTATATTTTTTATTTTATTAAATTAGCTTGCAATATTTGAAATTTGCTTTGAACAAGATTTTCTTAAATAATACATGTTTTTCTACTATTCGGTTTAGTTGCCAATGAAAACAAGATTAAAATATGATTTTGATTTAATACATAGACTATATTTTTCATTATATCATGTAGGTATGTAAGGAAATATAAATATCGTATATCACTGTGAAGACACCCTACCTTTATACATTTTTAAAACACTGCCACTATAAACATTAGAATATATTTAAGGCTAAAAACAGTACTGCCATTTTAACGTGTACGAGCTGATTCTGGTGAAACTGGTGTGATTTAGAATCTAGTGATAAAATTAATAAATAATAATGACATGATGGACTATAATTCTCTTTTTTATTATTTCGTGCGAAGCAATAGTTCTGAGCACACATTTTTGATGATAACAAACATTTCATTAACTATTTTTACATGTGTAAAAACAATTAGCAATCTCATCAATTAGAAAAGAAAGCACCGTCTAAATTTATATCCTGATTGGGCTGGTGGTTTCGAAAATCTAAACGGAGGTGTAGCCTATGATCATATATTACACGATAGATCTCGTCCACGTTGAACCAAAATGATAGTTTTCGCGCGGCGTTTAAGATCAAGAATGGCGGCGCGGGGGTTTAGCGTCGCTGCGTTGCGTTGCAATGATTACGCGCTTAGCGTCCGCGTCGCTCCTATATCTGTACTCCTCTACTGCACCTCAGTTAATACTGCACCTAAGTCATAAATGTGTTTTTTATGCGCAGGTATTTCAGTCTATAGAGTATACAGAATAAATGATTTTACAATATAATTGAAATGTAAACCACCAGTAGTGGGATCATCATGCGGTTCGGTGTACGTTTCTTTTTTGTAGTTCTTTATTTAAATTCAATAATTTTTCTCACTTTTATTTCATATTTAATTATTTTTCTAACACATCTTCTTTCTACTAAATTAATTGTTTGATAACGTGAAGTTGTGGGAGTGGCTTGAGAATGATTCGTGGCCTTAAAGCGAATTGTAAATTAAATGCCAACCGAAATGGAATCCGGACAAATCTATCCGTAGACGAGCTTTAATGATTGTGAGTAATGATTACAAGAAAAATGACTGAAAAGGCAGGAGTGTGAATACGTAAGTGAGTACATTACCCCGCCCCTTCTCTTCCAGGGTGATAGGAAGAGAGATAATAGATAATTCTAAATATTCTATAAGTTTGGGAGTCTAGCATATATCATGACTACTTTTAATGAGGTCGAATTAACGTATAGTTTCGTTTTAATATCTGTAACATCACTTAGATAAATTGCAGATTCACATAACATTTTGATTAACTTTAGTTATCGTTTAGTGAATCTAACAAGTTATTTATTACTTCAGTTTGCGTACTTAACATTAGTTTAACTTGTCACTTGAGTTTTAATCAATATTGTTTATTAATGTATGTTGTTTATTCGGGGATAGATGTAGGGATCAGCGTCATATAAACAATAAACAACTTTTTCAAAAAGGCGATGTCATAAGACACTGATCAGTCGCAGGACCGACGGTTCAACGTCCCCTAATTCCTAACTCCGAATTGTTATTAGAAATTGGAAAATCTTAATAACGCTTTTTGTTCGGTTCCAACCAGGGACCACACGTTTGTGGCTGATCAAGCTTAACACTGGACCACGAGGCAGTGAGATGAGTAAAAAAGGTCAATAAAATTTACACAAATACAAAGTGGCGCCTCCTATACGTGTGGCTAATTGATATTTTTATACACGAAGTGGACGTTCCTGTCTCCCAAGTCCCCATGGTAGCGTGTTACACAAACTCCTGTCTTTATTTAATGTTATATAATGCAACTAGACGCAAAGATTCTTCTGCAACTACCCTCAAACACCTATCTAAAAATAATTTTACATTTCACTTAATTGTACGAATTATTCATAAACAGCACAGTCATCTATGGAAACTTGTGTGTATCTGGAGTTTGGAATGTTCTTAACAATTAGCTGGTCAGAATAAAGACATTTAGGGCCACACCACATAAACCTGGTTCAAAAATCCACAGTAAATGTATGATAATGTTTTTAAGTTAGCTGTAAACGCGACATTCGTTTAGAATAAAAATATCTATCGAAAAGATGAAGCCTGTCAAATGTAAGATTTCTACTTATCTTGTTAATGTTAAAAAAAAACTTGACCACTGCTTAAAAAATATTTAATTAAATTATTATAGGGTATATTACAAGCAAACTGTAGCTAACTCCTGTAAGTACGATAATTAATTAATTTAATCAAATGAGAGGAAATGTAATGTTAAAAAGCAGGGATTGAATATATAAATGCTTAACAATAAAGGAATGGTAAATCTCGTCAATTCGGAAGAAACATGTGGCGGTGTTCAATTCTGTGGATATTAAATTTTAATGTTTGTGGCCAGTTACAGACAGACAGAAACACACACACACACACGCACGCATATTCAAGCCAGATCCCTTGCGGGGTAGGCAATGACAATCACAAAAACCGTTAAAACCGTAACGACAAGAGTATCCACTCGAAATTTTCTAGCAAAACATTTATTTAGAATAAACTTTAATTTTATATTATTAGCAATTTAGTACTGTTAATATTAAATTATTATAGACGAAATTTTTGTTTTTCACTTGCTGAAAAGCCGATGACAATGTAAATTGTATTTTCACGTGTGATGGAATATAAATGCAATAAATATATACAAGAATAGTTACCTCGTTCCGATGTGGAATTATAAAGAGTGATGTTTTTAATATTGCCATAATTTTATTATGTAATGTGGCTACATTTGTTAAATAATTTGATAGTCAAGTATTTGATGTTTTTTATTTGAATGCTCAGAAACAGTACTGAAATTAAAAAAAAGCATTTATGTTACTGGCTACTAACTGAGTATTTTTCTGTGCTTAAATTCTTGACTATTGAATTGTCATGATCGAATTTGAATAGATATAACTATGGCGTACACAATTGTATGATTCTTGCGATCTGTTTTAGACACCAGCGCGCGTCAGTGACTCTGGGTGGGTGGAATTTTAGGGGATTCCTATAAAATAGCTGGGTTTTTTCGAACACTGCCTGGAAACTTTATCGAAATCTCTCCAGCTGTTTCATCTAAATGTCAATAAAGAAATATTTTTTATATGTAGACTGACTACGTAATTGTGTAAAGTGACTAAAGCGTTATTGTGACGTGTTTGAATTGCTCGCGATGGAATCCATATGTAGTTTTATGGTGACATTCGCATATGTTTATGAAATCAGTCTGTTAATAGATACTCTTGATCGTACTAACATTATAAATACTCTAGCCTGAGAGGATGTTTAAGAGGATGTTTTAGAGGATGTTTTTCACGAAAAATCATTGAACTGATTTGGATGATACTTGGCAGATGATATATATATCCGTGCAGTAGCTGGTTCGGGATGGTTGCGAGTTGGACCGATAAGGGTTGATAATGATGATATCCAAATCACCCAATCATAACTCGCTACGCCTGTAAATCGATTATTTTATAAACACCCCCCTCCCCTCGTACGACTTGCGTCTAACAATCCCAGTACTGTTACTTTCAATTAAATCATAACTAATAACGTATTTCCATCGTTATATTGATTGTAACTCAATTTGTTCGAGTTGTAATGTTATTACGAGCATAACAATGGTGAAAGCATTAATTAAAATAGGGCCCACACAGGTGCATGCAATAGGAAAGTGACCACGCCGCGGCCGCCATTCGCTCGATTTAGAAAATTACATTATAAAACGTGCAAGAGAATTGACAGTTTTACAAATACAGTAGCACTTCGATTATCCAAACTTGAAGTCTACGAGACGGCTAGATCGATAATGTGAAAGTGTTTCGGCGTCGCGACACTTTATTTCCAAGTGTTTAGGTGTGGGCTTTTATACTATAAAAAGTATCTAAGATTGTAGGCATATGTGATGCTTCATGAGGCGTGTAGAAATAAAAGTTATAAATTGAAAAAAAGTAATATTTGTTGCGCATCGTTTTTGTCCATGTTTGAGCTTAACTGGCGAAGAACTGTGTTGAGAAATACACAAATTCACTTTGCATCTTAACGGTTCCCTATTTCAACTGTCCTTTCCTTAATGCTCATTTAGGTACGTTAGCCCATAAGATTCTGATGGAATGTTCTTTGTTTGGGAATCAGTCACTTAACGTTTTAATAAGTGGGTATACACTCTGGGTGGACCTACCACCATTTCGTCAGGCAGTCCCTCCTCGACGTGGACGAGCGCTGGTGTAGCACTTCGGGTATGCATCTGTAAACTAAAATCTGCTTGCATTTTGCTCATTCGAATAAGATGTCTTTTAAACGAAATCCACCGTATGTTTAGAGTATAAATTTGTATTTATCAAATTGTATTTATATAAATAAAAGGGTATGCGTTATTGTGATAACTTATTTTCTATGTTTTATTTGTGATGTGTGATGACGTCGCATCGCATTTTTTAACCAATGTTCGACCTTGACACACACATAAAATTGTTATGCAGATCGACATTGACACACACATAAAATTGTTATGCAGATCGACATTGACACACACATAGAATGGTCATGCAGATGTATCCTTATGTCCTTACCTCTAATACAATCTAAAAAGTATATAGTTTTTGATTTCTCGGAGGGAGAAATTGTAAGCCCTGTCGCGTTATCCCATAAAATTTTTTTTTTTACTTATTCTTAAATTTAAAAAAATGCGACAAATCGGTAATATTATAATTTCACTGCTCCATTCGTTTTAAGATGATCTCCATTGGTCATTAATTGACGGTTTACTGATATAATCTATGGAAATCTAATCGTTTATTTGAAAATATCGAATGAGCTGACAGTAAACGGAACTGAATTGCCGACAACTAGATAGATTTTTAATTTGTTTATGTTCTTATAAAAAAATGTGTGTGTGTGTGTTTACAGACGTACACGCATTAGAAGTTATACTCTTGTGGCGTGACAAGTTAAAAATCTTTAAAAGAAATACATGTTTCGCCTATTGTACGTTTGTAGGAAAAACATCACCAACAATTCACAAATTATTTAATTTCACAAAATATTTAACACATGGAAAGTTTTGTCGTAACTCAAAATGGTGACTTTAAAAACAAATGTTGACTTGCTAACTTCAGGGTGTCGGTTTGTCGTGACGGTGTGCGTGCGCATTGTAAAAAAATACTAACAATTCTCCAACGCGCCAAAAGAAGTACAACGTCCAACTGCCCCAACACCGCAGCTGTTGGGCTAGACGGGAGTTAGTTCGACCCGACACGTGAGCGGGAACTAACAGGCTTGCAGCTGTTTTCAATATTCCATGTATGGATTTGGCTACTGGACATACTTAATATCGAATAATTTCAAAACTCTACAAGGCCTGGCACAACAAACAAATATTTTGCATGTGTTCGGATAACATGACAGAGCCACCTACTATCCGTAATCCGATTATAATATATAATAATCTTAATCCGATTATATAATCAACCGGATTGAAATTGTTACATTCAACAGCGACGTGAGTATTGACGAGCTGCTGGCTCAGTTGGTAACGTGGAGGTTAGTCCTCGTGTTACGGCAGAGGCCGCGGGTTCGAAACCCTGCCTAGGTCATCGATGTTCATGTATGTATTATATGTATTTCTATAGTGAAAATCTTAAAATGTAAAATTTCTTTAATTTATAAAAAAATAATTATATTTCCGTTGTCAGTTACTGGTGTAACACAAGACTTTAGGGTACTTAGTGATAAGTCCACAGATATTATTACGGACGTGAATTGAAAAGTATATCCAAGAAAGGCCTAATCAAGAAAATAAACACATACTATATCAGTTATATTTTTATTTTTCTACATAATCACCATCAAGTTCGATGCACTTTTGCCATTCCCGTTTAAAACATTTAGACCGTTGAAAAAAAAGAAAAGATTCTTCCTTAGAGTCAAAATCTACTGCTGTTTCGACCTCGTCGTTAGTCAAAAATCTTTGGTCTCCAAGTAATTTCTTAGGTTATGGAACAGAAAGAAGTCTTACGGTGCCAGATCAGGTGAATAGGTTTATGGTTCAAAGCCACAATTGTGGATTTCAGCCATTGATTGCACAGGTGTGAACACGGGCGTTATCTTGATGAAACAGGATTTTTCATCGAAGCATTCCTGGACGGTTTCCTTTTCTTTCCGCTTGCAAACGTGGTAAGATACAAGTAGTAATCATCAATCATAGTCACACCCTTCGAGTCCCAGAATACTGAAGCCTATTTACCGACAAAATTGCCTTAGCCTTTTTAGAGGTGGGGAACCCGGTCTTCTCCACTGTTTCGATTGTAGTTTTGTTTCTGGAGTATAGTAGTGAACCCATGTTTCGTCCGTTGTAGAAAATCTATTAAAAACCACTGCATCGGCTTCAAATAACTCAAAATATTACGTGAAATAGTCAATCGCGTCCTTTTTTTTCAAACGAATGCAATTGCGGAACCGAGCTCGCAGACACCGAGATGATTTGAGTTCGTTCATAAGAGATGCCTATAATCTCTGCTATCTGACAAACTTTTGTTCTGCGGTCCCCCATAATTAACTCAAGTACTTTTTAAATATTAGCGTCAGTAGTGGACGTCGAAGGCCTTCCAGTTGTACACCTGTGACACGCTCTCTACCGCGCTTCATTTCTGCTATCCATTTCTTGATGGATGAAAAAGACAGCAGAATCTCCTAAAGCACTGACCATATCATCATGGGTATCTTTCTCTGGTAGCCCCTACTCACGGAGGTACTTAATAACGGCACGCTGCTCGACTTGCTCCATTGCAGAAACTATGTCCGATTGCTTTTTAAAAAAATATATAAAATCACAACTATCTATCGCACACGTTTCGTACTTCACACAATTATCTAGTCACTAGTCTGAATGAACTGAATAATGTAGGTAGATTTGATTTTTAGAATTGAATGTATCTGTGTTAGGCCGAGTATTTTTCAATCCACCCTTCATTTTTTCATCCCACGTATTGTTATTTTCTACATTCTGGTTCATCATGAGGTCTACATTGATTCAAATATAATGAGAACCTTGATCTATTTTTTTTTGTGTATGGAGGCAAATGACTCAGTACTTAGCGACATAGGTCATAACCCATTCCTTCTACCTCCGCACAAACACAGGTTCGTAGCCCTGCTTCACCATATCCGCACCTTGGGCCACTTGGTCTCACAAATGCGACACATCACCCTATTTCTTATAGTGATGATGATTTTTGATGGCTACCGTCGTCCATAGACATCCGCATAATTGATAGGAAGATGTGTTTCTCTCCTGGCGCCTCCCCTCCAATAGGCCAACCGGAAATTTGCAAACTGCATGAAACGCAGCATAGCTGTTATCATCAGATTGTAAGAGGCAGTGTTATGCTGCATAGGCGGAGGTAGCGCCAAGCAGCATAAGTGGAGGTAGTGCCATGCATGACATGACACTACATCCTCCTATGCAACGGAATTGGGCCGGCACGACCGGGGAATTACCCCACGCTCACTTAATACCGCCGTAAAGTGACACCTACGGTGTCCGTGGTTATAGGTACTGAATTATCTCATAAAAAGATATTTGATCAACGTCTATAGCGAGGAGCATTACCTACTATAAAATAATGAGGACAATTGATATAATGTAACAGAAACGTTTTTAGAGTGCACAATTGATATAGTGTAACAGAAACGTTTTTAGGGTGCACAATTGATATAGTGTAACAGAAACGTTTCTAGGGTGCACAATTGATATAATGTAACAGAAACGTTTTTAGGGTGCACAATTGATATAGTGTAACAGAAACGTTTTTAGGGTGCACAATTGATATAATGTAACAGAAACGTTTTTAGGGTGCACAATTGGCATACACATTTGCTCGACCGGATGGCGGCCTGGTGCAGGTCAGGCACTATTTTCTACTATAGGGACAAGAGAATCGGAGCCTCTTGACGACCAACAGCATAGAGGTTATGCAAAAGACATGCCTTCCGCTTCCCCTCCAATAGGCTACAGGAAACGACGCACATAAGCCTCATAGCTATCGTTAGGTTATTACCAATTCGGCTGCACTGAAGCAGTGCCTATTTACCTTTGGTTGCTATTTGTCAAACTACCTACGAGGAGAAATTGAGAAAATCACTATACGTACATATTTAAAAACAAGGCTCATTAAAGCTGCATCTCTGTATGTGATAAATTTTCGTAAAACCTACTGAACGTATTTACATGCGGTTTTCAGCCAGGGACTTCAAAGACTGTAAACTGTAAATCTTTCATAAATATGTGACAAGAATATTCTTGTGACACTTGTAATGTTCATGTTTATATATGGATGCCTTAAGTTTAGGCGAATATTAAACACTTTTAATTTACGACAAAACTACTTTTACGGATTTTCTCGCGCTTTATTTAATTATTTAGCTAGCCCGACGTTTTCGAAGCTTCACAGCAACCATGGTCACGGGTGGACTGGGATGACAGATGTCCTGAAAACATAAGTTATTAAAAGTATCCGAAGAATTATAATTATTTAGTTGTCCCGATTAACGCAAACAGTACTTATTGTCTTGAAGTGATTGTTTACTTTTTGATGTGATTATGTTTACCACCGTTTTAAATCCGTAAAAGTAATTTTAATGTTTCTGTTCGTACTCTTTAAACCTGTTTCTAGAGTTTTAGAGGTATAATAAGGAGGAGTCAAGGCAGGTGCGTAGGGATCGTGATGTATGGTCCTGCGCTCACGCTGTCAACCCCGTTAGGGAGCTGGGGTGAAGATGTGTTGTGGTTGTTGTTTTTATCTAATTCGCTGTAATAGTTTTTTTGTCTAAAAGGAAGGAGAAGGCGAGAGAGGCATATCATATTTAGAAACTAAACCTATTTAAGTTGTAAGTGTTATTAGAACTTATTAAGAGTTATCTTTGGAAACATTAAAAGTGTTAGACTATATTTCTGTTTTAACACAAAAACAGGAATGAAAAAGAGTTCAAACACTTTATTCGTTACCTATTACTAACGTCCCTGGTTTTCACTCTTGGATACAACGATTACCCAGCAAGGCTTTAGTGTATCTCAAATTAAGTACGGTAACAATCTGAACCCAGTTATTATCGGGCGAAGTCGGGACGGTGCGCTAGTTGACCAATATTTCAGACAACGTTACTGCAATGAAAGTGGGCAGGCACCCGGCCACACGGAGAAAGGTGATCGCTGATCACAATGAAAGAGCGTAACGGTATTTCATTTTTTTATTTTTACACTTTACGTCGGTGACCGTAAACGAATTCAACTACATCGTTCCATGATTTCAATTTAAATTACACGATAGAATGGTACTAGAACATAAATATTTTTTTCGTATTACTTTAAGATCAAATAGATAATCTTTCTTTACATCCTAGTGTAACGATATTTTTTAATTTAATTTGTATTTATATTAATACAACAAAAATTATACACAACTTATACATATATATATTGTATTCAATTAATTAATTAGACTAAACCTAAAAATTTAAATTTAATTACAATATAAATATTGATAACAAAATCAAGGAACTAAATGAACGATTCACTAAATAATTACAATCACATTTTTATAAAATTAAACGGCTCCGAACGTCATTCGATCGAGATGTTATACAGGGCGGTGTGTTTTCCGTCTGCAAAGTCAAATCCGGTCAAATCACGTACGGATTGTCTATTAAAAATTACTTAAGTACGTCCATAGATTTGGCTGATGAAAATTCATCCGCGAATATACGGTATTATGTAAATTGAGAGGTCGGTAACATCACGAACGTAGGAGAACGTTATTTACAAAGGAAAATCGAATTACGAAACATGAGTGGGTTTGTTTTACAAATAATTACACATTGATCACATAACCATCGCACATAATAACAAATAACAAAACTTAATTAAAACGTCTCAATTAAAACTTTAACAAAAAATCACTAATACTGTTGAATTTGTACGAATTAGGTAAATCTATCAACCGATACAATTCGATCACAAGTCACAAGGAAACAACAACTTTGTTCATTTTACAGATCAATTCCATAGACGATAGAGCTGACACGTGAGTCTGTTTTGGCACATGTACCTACTGGACACACTAATTTGAATTCATAACATAATAGGATGAACCTTATTCTATTCAAATAACTAATTAAAATATCATATTTTCTATTCGTTTTAATAAAGGAAAAAAATCAATAAAAGGTGTTACATAAAATTATCTTTAACAGATTTCTGTTAAATTATAATTATATATATTCAATGAATACAATTCGTTATTATATAAAATCCCTGTAATAATATATTGTATTGACGTGACGTGAAGACCTTGTATGGATTTCTCAGAGTTACTGTGATTATGTGTTGTATAATAATACAAAATAGAGTCGAAAATAGTGTTCAGTCTTCTGTTAAGAGTGATGCAGTTCCATTTTATCCACGACTAATATTCATTTACGTTTGCAATAAACTGTCAATTGCACTACTCGTTAGTGATGTGGACAATCATAAAACAAATTAGAACTAGTGTTGTGAAATGTTCTATTAAAGGAACCAATTTGAAAGAACAAGAGATTTATTTATACGACTTGTGATTTGTCACGTTATTCTATATTCGATACGAAATCATTGTATACAATTATCTAAGACATGGAATGTTAAACCATGTTTATTCTAACTTTCACATTATTCACTAAAATCTTGAAAGCTCCTTTTTATTTGAACATTGAGTGCAGATACTTTATTTGTCTATACCTGGCGCGCACTGTCGTTCTTAACTGTTATAATGGTGTCTTTGTTTTATTAACTTGTAATCAAAATACTGCCAACGTCACGGACCACCCATTACGGTATAACCACAGATGTGCTCGTGAACTTGAAGGTCTTCATTTGTTTTACCGTAATTAATTTTGTACTATTATTTATTGAGTAAATACGAAATAAAATATTGGGTTTTACAAAAGGAGCCATGTTACAGTTGCAACAGATTTTTGTACACATGTGACTAGTGCGTCGCGGACCTTTCTACCCACTGCGTCGTGACAGTCAGTTTACCGTAATCCACTTCACTAAATCTACAACAATTACAAATACACTACTATTTACCGTTTTAGACACGTTATGTCCTCTTATTTAATGGTTAATTAAAATTTATAATCCATTAATTAACTATTTACATTTAAAATTGTCTTCGAATATAACTATAATGACATTTACAAACTTTGGTGACATGCTTATGTTGCATGAGTCAATTAAAGTATCTACATTGGAACTGATTAACACAGGAAAAGGCAAGAATCATTGAATATAGTCTTTTAATAATAAAATCGTAATCTTAGATGATATGAAATATTATCTAGAAGAATATTCGTATGGAATGTATTATGGAATTTTAACAAGAGTCCATGGATTTTACAATTTTAACATGAATACAAATAGCAAACGTAATAAAAATTTAGAGATCTGACAGTTCGAATTGAACTGCGTTGAAGAGATCATCACTACGACTTTAGGGTTGGAAAAAGCCGTTAATTTTGGATCGATGCAAAAACAATAGAGCTTTAAAAAACATCGATTTAGCGATAACAATCACACATCCCTTTGAAATAAATTATCGCCTTACACATGTATAATATAAACACATTTCAATATCAATTTCACTAATATACACATAAAGTATGGACATTTCGCAAACATCTGAACAACGATGACAGCGGAATTTAATTCTCCTATGAGATCTAGATTTTTCTTTAATCAAAATGTATTATTGTTACGATTTTTGGCTTAGTTTGGTGATTTCATTTCCATATTGCTCCTTTCGAGGACTTAAAAGAAGGACCTTGGGAAAAATAGCGAATGAAAAGGTTACAGTGCATTTAAGAATGTTTAAAACTGATTTAATGAAATGTGTCTTTATTCCTGACCATTGTGGTGTAGCAGCGTACGGCCGTCAGGTGGATGCGGCTGCAACGTCGGCGTGCGGTACGTGTCGCCCTCCTCGTCCGCGGAGTTCTCCTTAGATCTATCGCTCTTGCAGTCTTCCTCCTTCGTCACCCCCGACAAAGAGTCCAAAGCCATCGGCATCGATTGGTATAGTTCCCGCGCCTTGTCATTGTGTGGCAGCAGATGCAGCATGTTCAACGGCATCGGGAACCCTGGTGGGAACTCCGGGTAGAAGCCCTGTGGGAACGGGTTGAACATCGGGTTTGACGTGATGTCCGGCTCCGAACTCGACGGCCTCTGACTCGAGTTCTGGTGGTCGTCCTTGTCGTGATGTTTGCTGGGATGGTTGTTGTTGTTGTTGCCGGAGTTCAGGTTCAAAACCTCCAGCGGCCCGCCGATGCAATCTTTCCTGAGCTGTTCTAATTTGAGGCTCTTTCCGTATTTGCCTCGTACGTACATGAGGAGCGAGTTGTAGGGGATGCCGAATATCCTGGACGCTTGGCTGGTGGTCATCTTCTTGTTCCACACGTGCTGCAGCGCCTCAGTGAGCTCGGCGTTGGTCCATGACCGGGGCGGACCCCCGCGGGGCGCGCTGTGCTGCCCCTTTGGTCGCCCTGATAAAATAAAACGATTTATTACTTTTTAGTTTCTATTAACAACAACAAATATCTACATAGTTTATGCAGATTCTTGCACCCCAATAGGCCAGCGCACGTAAACAAACCGCGCTCGATGCAACAATCAATACACGTCGGTGTCAGCTATGTGAGTGAGAAGTACCTCGTCAGTCGAGCGGATGCAATGCAGCAAAGAGCCTCGCTACAATCCTCGTCGCTCGCTCGCTATAATCCTGGTTACAAATTTGGTAATCATTACTTAGTTTAACTATAGGAATGCGCAGGCATGAGACTGCTATCCGCGCACGGCATATGCCGTGAGCGGAGCATTACCTGAATACTTAGCTATCTAATAACTGTGTTTCGGCAAAGCAATAAACTCGGCAGCGAGTCCACACGAGCAAAATGAGTCGCGACACGCCGGGATCCGTCATTAATTCGAAACAGCACGCGACTATTGCCGTTTAGTCAAAAAGAACAACGTACATGTGCCGGCGACGTCGCGCCATGTAACTCTATACTTATATTAACTCAATTTCGGTACAATCGTTTCGAGAATGCTTCGCATTACCGAAATGATATTTTATTATGGAAATTATGTTTTTTAATAGTTGTTCTGGGTCACGCGAGCTCGCGGAAATTAAAGACGTCCATTTAGTGATGTGCTTCGTGTCTAGGGATGGGCGCTAATCGATCGCCGACTATTGTGGGGACGGCGGAGCGCTGAGCATTGTGAGCATACGTTAGTTCGCTGTCTGCTCCCCTATGAGATACGTTATCTGATCGTCTTAATAAACATTCGCGCGGAAACAATGGACGTTTAACATTTTGTGCGATTGCGAGAGCGGCTCGATGTGTGACGCTCATTCAAGTGTTGCCGCCTATTATTTTGCATTAAATCAGTTTATTGTTTAATATTGCATCAGCTCATCTATCTTATGTTCCCTTGGTACTTTTACGTAGATAGTAAATAAAGCTTGTGTAGTATGGATTTAAGAAATTAGCGAAACGCTTTTAGACATGAGCCTATATAAGGGCAACACATGTCTAAAAGATAAGATGTCTAAAGTATAAAAATAATAATTGTTAGTTATAGATATATAGAATACTTGAATTGTATGTTTACTTTTTATATATGTCATTACAGGCAGTAAGATCTTGATTGATATATCGACATGATTTGTAAGAGGTAGTGCCATGCTGCATAAGAGGTAGTGCCATGCATGGTGCATGACACTACATCCTCCTATACGACAGAATTGGGCTGGCACGGCATAAATTAGCATCTTCAGTGTCACCTTTCGTGCGGTTTGTGAGTAGTCGGTGGCCCATTGGGGGGGGGGGGTTGCTATGCAACGGAATTGGGCCGGCACAACCGGTGAGGTACTCACTTGATTCCGCCGTAAAGTGACATCAACGGTGTCACGTTTTTTGCAGTTTGTAAGTAGCCGGTGGCCTATTGAGAGGTAAAAAAGGGGACATCGCATCAGCATAAGTATGCTGATGTTCATGGGCGTCGGTAGCCGTTACAAGGCTCCTATTTCTCGTTTGTCCCCCTATACTATAAAAATAAAAACTTTAAAATCGTACATTTAGTTTAGTTACTGGATTCTGGGATGTGAAATTAGGCAAAATGTCTGGTTATTGACCAATAATGGCCTATTTATGTCTCGAGTTTATAACAAATGTCTTGTAATAGAACGAGTACTTACATTTCTTTTTGACAGTTGTGAAGAGCTGTGCATCCAGTGGGGGCGCCCTGTGCTCTATGTCCAGCAGCGGGTACATCTTGTGGTCCATGCCGGGCGGGAACAGCCCCAGCGGCGCGTCCATGCCAAACACTGGAACAAAATTAACATTTTCATTTTCTGGCGACAATTGTACTACTTCTCCTCTTTATTGTGACACGTCGTTATTTTGGCCATCTTTATGGAGCATAATACCTACTTGAGTACCGAGACCCACAGACATCCATAAAGTTCTTATACAGATATGTCGTAATCCTTCCCTCCCCTCTCTCCGATGTAAAAACGCCGCACCAAACGTGACATAGTTGCCTGTCTGGGGCGGCGTCATGTAAGCGAGAGGTACCTCTCCCGTCGTGCTAGCCCATTTCTGCTATGCAGATTGGCACCCCTTACTAAACTGACATGGATGAGACATAAAAAAATTGACGGGTGTCAAATGAATGTGTGCCCTTACACCTTAAGGGCAGATGTGGTAGTTCCACATTAATAAAATTGGTAATTCTACTTAGTTTCTTTGCGATGACGGAGCGTTCTGAGGGCCTGCCATAAAAGATTACTTTTAAATAAACAATATTTACTGCCAGGAGAAAATATCTACCAAAGAGGCGCACAACGCGTTCAAAAGCTCCATCAGCTGCAGTAAGCTTGATGACCAGTGAAATTTTGAGCGAGTAGCATAAGCATTCTTAGAAGCCTAAGTAGACAAGCAGAGGACTTTTGAAAGTTTTGTTGGTTAATACTATTTGATTGGTTAATACATACATATCGAAATACTTTTTAAAAACCTTATATTATTTATAGTGCTTTTGGCGAAAAATACTATTTTTGGTTATTAAGGGAGATCCCTATTTATTAGGCTATTGAACGTGCTATGCTGGGTGTTTCTCTGTGCGACAGGATTCGTAACGAAGTCATAAGGCTGAGAACTAAAGTATCCGATATCACGCGACGAATAATGGCAAATGGGCTGGTCACACACACACACAGAAGAACAGATGGGTGATGGGCTAGTAAGGTAGTGGGGCGGAGGGCGCGTTTAGGAAAAAAAGGTGTTGGTCGACCGTTCACCACGCGCGAAGACAGTCCGGGATGGACCGGCTACTGCACGGAAATCGTCGGATGCGAGTAGCAGGAGAACGGTCATCTTAGCGTTCATTGAAAGTGGCCTATGTCCAGCAGGCAGTGAATCGATAAGGGCTGATAATGATGATGAAAAGGACCCTTCTTTTTTACGCGCCATTGCGCTTAAATACTGTACCTTAATTATCTAATTAGAATAACACTTTTAAAGTTTCTCAAAAAAGTATTAAATCATTTTGGATCAGCTTAAAACAACTGTGTTATCATTTACAACACAGAAAAACATTACACGAGATTGTAAAGGGTGTATCATATATGCCTATGATATGCCTATAAAAACTTAAAATATACAATTTTCAGATAGAAATATTTATGATAACTATTATTATCTAAATAAATATATATACCGTTCGCAACATTGAAATATGTAATTTTCAAGCTTGAATATCATAATAATCCAGTCACCTGACGCTAGGTGGCGCTGTGCTACTAATAATTTTACGTAATTCAGCAAAAGTGATAAATATAACATTGTATTTAAATTCGTATAACATAACGTGGATGGTTATATTACTACTTTACTATTCTAGAGTAAATAGTAACTTTAGTTGTAGTTTTAGTAATAAGGTTCCGACGTCGAGAGCAAAGCTAACATATAACTTTAGCTGTTTGTTAGTCTACACTCTACAAAATCGCTGCATTAATTACTCCGTGTTGGGTGAGAATAAATATTTTTATTGCTCTAGAGATCGTACTAATGAAAATATTACTTAAAAAGTAAAATTATAACTACGCTACTCCATACTAGATGGCAGCACGAATTTAAAGCTTTGTTATTTCGTGTTTCAGCTATTTGATTCTCTGGACAGTTAAACTTTGTTGAAACAAAAGCTGGTTCTGACTTAATATAGCTAGTTGTCATAATATTTGCAGTTTATATTAAAATTATATTGTATTCCAACATTATTGTCGACAATTTTAATAACTAACTATTAAATGGAACTTTGTTCAACTTTGAACAAAAGCTGTCTGTATATGATTGATATTTCTAAATATACTAACCGGATTTTCATGCAGTTTTCACTCACGGATAGACGGATTCCCTAGGAAGGTTTTAGTGTATAATTCGTTATTCATGTGTGAATCCGAGCCAACAGTCAAATCTAACTAAACAGACTAGAACGGAGAAACAGACAGAGAAGAGACAACGTGCACTAAACAGATTAGGTTTGCAAAAATAGACTTTGTATTTCGAACGAGTGTAACAAGAAATTACAAACCCTGATATAATCTATGTAGGTAGACCGTGTAACATTGCGTTCTGTTAACCTGATCAATTCTGAAAATAACACATTTATTCGCGTTTAAAAGTTAATAAAACAACATAATTCTAAAATACCTGAAAGAAGAATTAAATAAATCACCTGATATATATACATACTATTTCTCATTTTCCCTATTCATTCCCCAGAGTGAAAAAGAATATACCTGTAATCACTACTATAAATACTTAACGATTTACCAACTAATTCTTATTCCAAATTACACCACAAATACCTATTAAGGAAAAACCCTCATACAAGTAAAGTATAATAATGAAATTCTTGTAACCCGGAATGAGCCACATGGCAGAAAATATAAATCTTCACTTTGTTATGTAAAAAAACACTATTCCGAGTAAATGCATAAGCAGAACCGACAAAAAACAATTACTAAAAGTCTGATAGCCGTAAAATATATATTTCATTGTTTTCAGAACCCGAAATAATGAATGCCGGATTAAGCGTGGCTGTGTAGGATGTAAATAAGTATTCTCCGAGGTGTCGTCCATTGAACCAAATGCGACAAATCGATAGGAGCCCGCCTTGCTTTATTGCAATATCACTATCCTGTCTGTTTTACAGGTAAATTTTACTCGGATTGTGAGTGGGTTTTTATGTATTTATGACTACAATTCTAGTATAATCCAATGTTGGATTGGACTCTGTATGTCAAATAATAATTTTCCGCCATATTGTAAATGTTATTTCGCACGAAATATGCTTAGGATGGTTTTGGCGCGCCAAATGTGAGTTCTTTTCTCCAATTCTGTAAAGTAAAATACTTGTGCTACGTACATCTCCTATATAAGTGGCATTTGATAGTTAGCCAAATATGAGACGTCGAGTCGAGACCTACCTATTGGAAAATATAACTTATCATGATTTGCGCAGGTAACATTTACTGGATATTTCAATCCAGTGTTTTTTGAGTCCCTATAAAATTATTCTAAAATTGACTTCAAATATTGCTTTCAAATGTCTCGGTGAAAATGTATTGCGCTGAAATATTACAATATAGAATTATTGTGTCGTGTCTCTCTGAAGGTAACTTTTTTGTTGGCTCCGTTATAAAACATTTACAGCACACGCCAATGCACCGCAAGGCTGAATGCTCTCAAGTAGTTGGTATTAAACAAAAAAACAATGTCATATTGTTATTTCTTGTAATAATATTCTGTATTAATCTTATGTTGACACAGTGTGGGTCCATTTTGTAAATACTTTTTCTTTTTATAAATCTTAATTTAAATAAAACATTATGTTATTATTTCTTAAAAAGTTGTTTTATTTTCATTTTGTTTGGTGTTATTGTAATAAATAGTGTTAGCTCCAAAAAATCTTATAAAAGAAAATAATCTATAATAATATTTTAAGTAAATTGTTTGCAAATTCTTGGATATTGGGCACTTACAATAAGTATAAGGCAATCTAGTAATTGACACGATAAGGTTATCATCACTCATGGTAGTTACGGTCAGGCCACAGGTCTCTCGTTCGATTTGTTGTTCTATTATTGATATAATACTAAAGATGAAACAAAAAAAATGCAATTTATATTGTTAAATAATCAATTAGCTCGGAAGCTTATGAGCTAGATATTAGTCACAGGATATAGCAAAACCGGAAAATAACAATTTTCGGCCTAAATAATGAGTTAGTCGACATTGATGATATTATAAATAATAGTCGACATTTATGATATTATTAAAAATATATGTATTTTCGTTTCTTGTTATTTCATTCGCGCGAAAACAAACGAAAACTTCAAAATTTATAATAAAATTTAGCTAATTCGAAATTTCCCAACTTTTATCTAAATCTGTCCGGTCTTTATTGTATAGCTAAGTAGCAAACGTCCATAATTTTATTTTGCTATTACAGTCAATTTATAGATAGATTATCATACAAAAAAAAACCTAACAGGTAGTCTATAGTGTTCAGTCTATACGATATGTAATAGAACACATAATAATTGCTTTCCTGTACACATCTATCGTCAAAGACAGGCTCTAATTAACGAGTATTGCCATACACCTGCGGGACCTCTAAACATAGTGTGACGCTAGCATAATATATGGGCTGTGCTCTAATATATGCTATTTTATTATCTGTGCTTATGAAATATCCGTCTTCTCGTGTTGTTATTACCTAGGGTATCTATTACACGTTCGGATTACGGCGTGTTTATTGCAAACAGAATATAAAATTTTATTGTTTTTTTATAATGTTTATTTGTTTTACTTTACTTGGAAAATTTTGTCCTTTCTTAAATTAACTAACTCACAAACCGTTTTTCATAACAAGACACTCAATGTTTTCACATATTGAAATTATAAAGTGTGTTTTATGACAATAATGTGTTTTGTTATAAACATAACAAAACTTAATAATGTACTAGTATTGAATGTAAAACATATTACAATAAAACTTAATAATGTACTAGTATTGAATGTAAAACATATTACAATAAAACTTAATAATGTACTAGTATTGAATGTAAAACATATTACAATAAAACTACTTTCACTCATCATCGTCATCTCAGTCCACCTGTGACCGTGGTTGCTGTAAGGTTTCTGAAACGTCGGGCTAGCTAATTAATTAAATAAACCGCGATAAAATCCGTATAAGTACTTTTATTGTAATAAGTAACATTCGCGTAAACTTAAGATATCAAAATGTAAAACTTGCTTAATACCCAAAATTAATTATAATTACCTCAAATTACCTACATATATTTAAATAGTTTTTGGATATCTATACACTTAGGTACATCGTAATATTACCATTTATCATTCCAATCACCAATTCGAACACGTCGAATCATGGAATAGGCTTTCTATACTAGTGCGTTTCTATTATTGTTTGAAATTAGTTTTTTAAAATGACTAAGATTACTAGAATAGCGTTAAGCCTGCGGTCAATTAGTCTGCGTCGGATCACTTGTCGCTTTCTAATTTGTCTATGATACTTCACAAAACCGTTCAACCATAAACAATACTTACGAAACAAGACGGCCGCCATGTTAGCTACCGGAGTTTTTCCGACATTTTTAGTGTCTTTATTCTTTTAACTTTTGGAGATTAGGCTATATTTCTCGTCGTCTTTTATTTATTTACGGTTGACAGACGTATAAGGTTTAGATGTACCGCAATATTAAAACTCACTCATTCAGGATAACGTCATTAACATAAGAATTTACAAAAATTAAACCTCCGGAGATAAAAACTGTAACCCGTTTTCCTTGGGATTGATTTTACACACTTCAAATTTCGTAACATCACCATCATCATGACCGCCATTACCAGTAATAAATTTCGTATAAACGTAAAGCTCAGTATATCTTAAATGAGTCACAACAAATATACAAAAATATTCATTATTTTTGCATTTGTAATTAACCGCCCAGGCCTCGCCCGTGAATAATAGTGCCAACGTACACTCAAACCTTCCTCCATAACCACTATATCCATCGGTGAACCGCATGAGAATCTGTCCAATTTTGATAAAATCGATCACATATAGACAGCCGGCTTTTGGGGGACTTCGATCTATGTTAACCTAGATAGAACTAGGATTGTTCTATTGTCTTTGAGCATCTTTATAAACATTCAATGAAATAATGCATGCAATTTTAGATTTTAGTATAGTTTATTATCATTTCTATAGTTTATATTGTGGTCGCAAAATCCTCCGTCTATACAATACAGATAATAATTAAAAAATAAGAAGATCTATTGAATATAAAACAAGAACACGTTGCCACGCTTGTTTATAACTAAGTTGACCGACAACAAAGTTTCCGATCGATACACCGCGTCGCCCCATATGCAAACGCATCGAAATCGAAAGCGTTCCACAACCCTTTCCACACACAACTTGTCAGAGTTTACCCCGTTCATTCAAGTTAACGCACCCTCTCTCTCGCTCAATGTCACGCACATGTGTTGTTGTGTCTCCCTCACATGCGTGTGTAACCCGACGAAAGTGAGAGGTGTTTGGCCGGGCGCAAAGGGTTAAGGTTGGGGTGCATCGCGCCCGGGGCGGCTAGCCACGTGATGTGAGGTCGGGAGCTCATTCATGGCACACACAGTGACGTCACTCGTGTAGGAGCGCGTTGTCTATGGTCAGGCCGCGCGTGCCGTTTATTTTGCAACTACATTTCCAGCTATAACTGTAAATTAACTTTATCGAGCGGAGCCGAATCTAGGTCGTATGGAATCAGCATTAATTATCGTTTTAATCTTAGGGCCGTATCGTTTGCGTACAAAAGATCACATGATAGATAGCGCGCCAAGGACGCGAAAGTAATAATGGGGGGTAGAATGATCTCTAAATATAGTCAATTGGGTTAGCTATTGTCTATGAGTTGAATCTATGTGGATGGTAATTAAAAAAAAGAAGTCTAGGTCGACACTAGCGTCTATCCTTGCATTGTTCGTCTCGATCGCGTGTCCAGTGTAAGTCCTCATTACATAAATCATGAAGGGATATACTGATGAGCACTTATGAGCGAAACCAGTTCTGGGGACCTTGAGCTATTTATAAGAAGAACTGTGAAACATCTCGTAGCGAATTAATCATTGTAAAACGCTGATATATTTAATTATTCTTGCCATAGACAATTCACAATTTAAATTGGTTTTATTGTACGATATTGTTGATATACTTTATACTAATTATTGTTCTTGTGAATTGGTGTTGTGTAGAAATCTCTATAATTAAAAATAATTTATATCAACCAGTGATTTTGTAATAGTTTATTTTGAAATATATACATAAATAGAATATGTGATTACTTGAACAATAAATATTGACCTTTGAAAATCTCGGATCGAGAAATTGCGCGGCAAAAAGACGGTTATAACAAAAGCGCGCCAATTGGTACCATAAACACACAATAAAACCTTTATAAAATCACGATTGGCGTATAAAAAACAATAACCGTAAAATATAATCAGAACGAAACATTTCACATCAGGTATTAATCTTTCTGGAAGCCATAATTGTCAGGCTTATTCATTACTTTCGTAACAATACATACAAGCTTTTCAAATTAGCGTTCGCAATTTGGATAATAGGGCTACCACATGGAAATTTCGAGATTATGATCGAACAATAGGAGAGAAATATATGATTGTGATCTACATTTTAAATATAATGTGGGTAGGTAATATTGTTTTTATACTTTAGATGGGCCGCTAAGCACGAAAAGATTTATTTTTGTCTGAAGCGATTAATAACTTACATTCCCTCTAAGTTTTATTAACAACCGTTTCGATTTCTAGCTATTAGTTTTAAAATGTTAATAGACGTGTATAATAATGTCCCCATATAGGCTTGTACTTCTAAAAACAACTTAAGTATGTTTTTAACAAGAGAAGAAGAATTGTAGTGGCTCTCCCTTTGTTAAATATTATAAACCATCTTAACATAAAGTTTATAGTTAGTGATTTATGATTTACTTCGTCTGTTTAACAAGCGTCCATGTGGGATATGATTCAAATATTTTTCTTACTATACTAGTTCAATATCAAGGTGCTCCCGAATTTTTTCTTTCACAGCAAAAATTTATATTAATTACCGAGTTAACTCGTAACTTCATGAAAAATCTTCATTTCTTTCTCCTACCTGCGCGGAAAGGTTGTATCTTTGCAGCGGGAGGGAAAACAGAGACTAAAATTTCGATGTTGCCAGGGTTACAAGTACCTACTGTGCGTACATAGGGCAACGTAGAAGGAAATTATAATTTCCCGCGTGTTTGCCATCAGGAGATGTAGGTATCCACTTTCTTACCATGTGGTACAATGTAGATATTAGTCGTTCATAAACATACGCGTCTTTTTATTGTTTAACAGTCTAAATAAAAAAATAATTAACGTACCTAATAACAGTGTATCTAAGTATTATGTTACCTAATCTGAATTCTGAAAGTAAAAAAAATGATAATGGATTAATTTTAATAATTAAGTTTAATATTTTGTATGAAACGTTGTAGCCCTGGCAAAAGATCATATAAGACTGATCACACACGAGCCTGAGAAAAAATTATAAATGAATGGTTAACTTATTAATTTTACAAGCTCGCATTCGGAATAAAGGTTTATTTTAGTTGCTTTCCATACGACTCGTCGTGTGAAAACTATTGTTTCTATACAGCCAGTATTCATTAGCTCCACTCTATAAAGGTTCAACTGGTGTTATAATTTCAAATCGATGTTTGACATTGTGTACGATACTTAAAATTAAAAATGCAACATGAATTTTAATGTAGAATATTTTCTTGTATAAACGTAAATAACAAGGCCTATGATATAAAATAGAATCATACACATGTAACACAAAATAATGATGCATGTAATGAGAAAAGCTATCGAAATTTAATTGAATGCAAGTGGCAGGTACATATTATATTATGCGGTAACCAATCCAATTGGCTTCCGTTACGTATGTCCATGTGGTACAAGAAACGATTGCGGTCGTGCGAGAATCGATTTAGTTGCCAACAATGTATACAAAAATAAAAATCGATATTTAACTGCGAGCGATGTGTCGAATAAATAAAAGTCGATACCCGTCATCACGCGGCCACTTTCTCTGCGCTAAGTAAACAAATTGGCGCATTTTTGTGTGTGAAATTGAAGTAACTGTTGAAGTTTTTTTTTTTAGGAAATGTCCGTTGTTGCGACCATCACTGCAGCGAATACAGCGAAGATTCGCATACAAACTTTCAATTGGCAATTGACACTTGAAAATGCCATTGTTGCATTGCGACTAAATCGTGCCAGCGTGGTTAGGGAAGAACTTTCTCTGTTAAAGAAATCAATGCTACTGCATATGCTCCTGTGTTTGATTATGGATTCCCATCAAATGATCGCATCGCCTTGATGGAAGTTCATGAATTTAGATATATGGATTTCATAGACCTCCATGGCTGATTAACTAACTATCTGCCTGCTAATCGTAAGTGCCGCACCCTTAGAACATCTGATGTTAAACACTGGATGTTAGATCGGGTATCTCACCTGAATAAAAATATTTTTGACTGTTATAACATTTGCGATCCGCCCCGGTTTCGCTCGTGAGTCCACCCGAACATCCGGAATCGTTCCGCCCGTTGGTGAATCGACCTCAACTATTCAGTACACTTTGAGAAGGAAAGAAAAAAGGACTAAGTCGAAACCGGCCGTAAATTGAAAAATAAATTAATCGTGGAAAAAGTACATAAAGTTTATTTATCTATTGAAGTGTTTCGAAAAGGCGTCACATTAGTCAGAGCTTTGGGAGACTTTGTTTTATATTCTGTGTAGATATTTTTTCTTTGTTATATTTTTTTGTCGTGGCATTGCCAACGTCAGGGTACTTACTACAATACACATTTGTTTTTTTCTAATTCTATGTCAAATTCTTATCTAGATTAAAGTTGCGCAATTCTTCTCGGCGACTTATTTAATCGTCATTTTGAACAAACATTACACAACACCTAATTACACATGAACAACCTTTTGTTATGACAATACGAGTTAAGCTGTAATTACTGGTTCATTAACAACCAAAATGTATGAATATGTTGTAACCAGAAAGTGAATTAGGGCTGTCGATTGTAAATGTTTATTGTTTAAATAAGTTTTGTTGTTATTTCGCGTGGTCCTTTTGGTTGTGATCCGAATGCTTTACGACAATAGTTAATTCGGATAATGTGTAATTGTGTATCATTGCAGTATAATAGGACAGAATGGAATAGAATTATATTTATCCAGTACAATTAAAGTCAAAATTATGAAATATTTTGTGTAGGTATGTTAATAAAAGTAGGTCGAAATACTATCTTCTGTAAACAAATCCACCGATCCATCGATGGACAGAACATTGAAATCGGCCGTTATACAATATAAAGTGAAAAAAGCTCCGAAATAAAATGTCAATGTTAGTCACTGGTCAACAATAAATTGGTTTTATTTCACGAAAATATAATGCCTCGCATAGATTTGACTGCGTAGTACATAAAAATGTGGTCCAATTTCGACCACCAAGTAATGCTATTAAATAATAAAATCAAATTCTGTAACTTTAAAAATACCTCCATCTCTTTCGATTAACGAGACAGATATAAGTGTAGCAATACAAGAATATATCAAAGAAACGTATAGATTTTTTTATGTAACCGCATCCCTGATCACACATCAATATCGAAAGTCTATCGACAACGGCACAAAAACTTTAGATTGATTCCAAATTGCTGTTTACGTGTGTGGCTGGCCACAAAAGTGATTTGCTCCGGCCGGCGCTTGTGACTCACGTACTGATTCATGTGTACTATACGCCACATTTGTAATGACATTGCTGGAATCGCTAAATGATATTGGAATTCTCCGAATATTTCATTCATAACACGCGAAGACAAATGTTTACTTCTAAAATACGTTGATACGTCAGAATATGTGTCCGATATTAGAATGGAATGGAAGCTGTTTCCGAAAACTGATTTATCCTTTTTCAACCTTAGACAATTCGGAATGGAAGCAATAATTTTCATTTCTTTGCCACTTTTTAACATAAAAAAACAACTTAAAATTTATCTTTACTTTACTTTTTGTTACAAATATTATAATCCGCGCAGAAGTTTCATCTTATTCTGTCAAGTACTCTATTATCTTCTTTTCAACGTTTTCTGTAATTGTATCATTTATAGGAAGCATGTATTAAGAAACAAACGAAAACATATTATATAATTAAGACAATTACGTATTGTTTGGTTTGGTTTTGTCTCTTGTGGTAACATTTCTGAGTAACAATCCTACTTACGATGGATCAAAAAACACATTTCAAAGCTGAATGCGAGCTTAGAAAGTTTATTAAAGAAGCTACATGTTGTAATGTGGTTACAGGCATGTTCTATTGTGCTTGCGGTGTTTCCAACTTTGTTTACCGTCCTATGACTTTGTATTAATTCGATTTTACAAATGGCTTTGTGTACGAATTTTAGTTTTTTTGAGGTCCAGTGACCGGTGCTTACAAAAACCTTTATAACAGCATTTTACATGTTTATTTATTTTACACACACACACACACACATACACATACACACACACACACACACACACACACACACACACACACACACACACACACACACACACACACACACACACACACACACACACACACACACACACATAACAATGTGGTTTACTATTAATTCGATGATATGTAGGTATATTTTATTATTTGACGCAATATTGTAATACAATTGAAGTTAACGATTACGATGAAATTCAGCGTCTCTATACAAATTTGAGTTGTTTTGTAATGTTGCAGAAGTGTATATTAGGCGTTTCTATTTAAATAAACGCTAGCTTCTGCTCGTGATTTCGTTCGTACCCGTGTTTATGTGTATATTTAATTAGAATGTTAAACAGTGTATTAAGATGGAACATGCACTAGGTGGGCTGCATAGACATTCTAGAGAGCAGGTGGCAGGTCGCCAGGTTCTGAAGTAGAGAAGCTGCGTTTAAGAAGAATTGTGATGGTTGTCAGCGAATTGTTAGTCGACCATTGATGGTGGGATGAATATCTACATGCTGTGGCCGGTTCGGGATGGACGCGCGTGGCTGGAGATCTGTCGTCTTGGCGTACATTTAAACAGGCCTAGGTCCAGCAGGGGGCCGATAAAAGATAATGCATCAGATATAAACTGTACTTTCATCAATACAATTTACCATCTATCGAATTTGCGTGACGCGCATTACTTACAGCCAGAAAGACAGACAGACAAAATCTAAAAATATTTAATTATAACATTTTGGCTTTCATTGACACTATAGGGAACACTTATATATTTTTCCTCAATTACATTTACAGAAATGTATACCTGTTTAGTAGGAACTAAAAGTAATTCTAGGGGTCCTAGCCCCTAGGTGTAATACACCATAGGTGATATTTTAAATTAACGTTAAGCATGTAAACATCAGAAGAATCCAGTTGAATTGAGGAGACAATAGAAACGTTCGATGTTATCAACGGAACACAAAAAGTGCGCTTTTTATTATTCAGCCAGTATGAAAGGTTTTTGTCACTGCGAGCATTTTTCGCCACTGATCTGCAGCGCTGCTTTTTATCAAATCATTTAGACACTACGAATCATTTGGAGCGTGGAACCTTTTAAACAGGCGAAATTTAAAAACTTAACTATGGCAAATTCATGTGGCGATTGCTTATACCTTATACCACGTAGCAACTTTTAAAAAAGAAATCATAACTCTATGGTATATTCATGTGTCGATTGCCCTTGCCACAAAATTTAATTACATTCTGAAGCCAATTCGTTCTATTCCCATGATGGCCGCTGTGAAATTGACAAGCACTACTCGTATGCATGACATGTAGTTTTTTTCGATGAGGTTCTTTTATTATCGGAGAGAGATCTGGCTGTATGCGTCGCGGTCATTGTGCCGAGCGGCTCGCGTTTCCGAACGCTGCTCGTGTTCTTATTTCGAACACATTCAAATTTAACGGACGGAATCAATTTGGAACGTGACGTCACATTGCTACCGGTAATGAGTGAAAGGGATAGCTGGAGAGTTCGGGATGAATGGATTATGGAATATTAATTATTGCTCTCACAGCGGGCAGATACGATCGTGCACACATCAATCTCACCGAATAATGTCGGCGCCTCTTTATCGCTTAGAAAAAATCGGGCGGTTTTTTTCACATGGCCACAGACAGACAATGGGTGAGCATCTCACTTGTTATTAAATTCGTATAAAATTAAATGTAATGTGTGATTCCAGTTCCGGTTGCGTGATGGGAAACTGTTCTCTATGAGTTTTGTCAATGGCTAACAATCCAATCTTTTTCTTTAGCGTTTTTAAATTGCATACATTACCCCTGATTGTGGTCGGCCACTTTTGTGTGAAACTGTACTTGCGGGTATAAATTATTTGTATCATCATCCATCAGCGGTTTACCTCTAGACATGATCTCTTGTGTATCTGTGGGTATATTTAAACTACTTATGTCATCATGCTATGTATCAGTATTGCTATAAGGTAGTTAGGTTATAGACCTCTAAGTAGCGGACTCCCACAACAATTTAAGTATTAATTAAATTAATTAATTTTATTAATTAAGATCAGCCAATACAGTCTCTACGTTCTACTTGGACCAGCTATGGCCCGAAATTCTTAATCATTCTCACTTCTTCTATACTTAGTATAAAACAACGTCCCCAAAATCTGCGTATGATTGTTTTATAAAACATAATTTTATAATTAATAACATCTCGAGAAATCAGAGCCTTTTTACGACTGCCGACTCTTACGAACATCAGTATAATTCCTGTTACTGCCGATACATTGCCTTCCTTTTCACCTCCCCTCCAATGGGCCACCGGCTACTCACGAACCGCACTAAAAGATAAAACGAAGATGTCATTATACGCTGGTATCATGTTTGCTAGAGGTCCCCGGTCGTGCCGGCCCAATTCTGCTGCAATGCACAGCATGGCACTACCTCTTACTAAATGATATGTGATTTTCTCTTAACATACTGAACGTCGTGTTATGCGGGTTTAACTTATGGATAGGGCGAGACCAGGGCGGTTCGCTAGTTTTTTTGTGATCACCAACGCCCATAGACATCCGCAATACAAGAGGAGGAAGAAGAAATGCCAAAAATGTATGAGTGTTTGATGTTGTTCAATTACGCCAAACTACAGAGAACGGATCGGTTTAAATTTGGCAGAGACAGGCTACAATCCGATATATGTATATATATAGTATTTTCATCCCAGGAATTAATTGGGGTAGAAATTTGTGCGGGTGAAAACGCTGGGCTCGGTGATAACGTATAAATACGAGTATAGCCTAAATAAAATATAAGTAAGATGGCTAACAGCGATATATTAAACTAGTTGATTCGCGTGACTTCGTCTCTATCATATATCTTCGCAATAAGAAATGCACAACTGTTAATTAAACCTTGTATCCCGTTTTCACTTTATCCGCGTGGCTACTTCGTCGCGAGTTGTATCATAACTCATAACTCGTTCGTAGAAATATCCGTTACCATTAGATAGGTTTTTGGAACGTACTATGTGGGAATTTCTCTATATTAATATAAAAAAGATGAAGTTTGGTTGTTTGAACGCGCTAATCCCTGAAACTATAGATCCGGTTTGGAAAAAACATGTGTTGTTTTGTGCTACATTCATGAAGAGGATCGTATGTGCTACTGCCGAGATTATCGGAGTAGCGCAGGTGGCCCGCACCGGCAGACGGAGCGTGAGCCGACGTCCTGCTCGGTGGACTGACGAGTTGGTTAAGGGGGCGGCGAGCCGCTGGACGCAAGTAGCTCGGGACCGTGACCTGTGGGAGTCTCTATGGGGGAGGCCTATGTCCAGCAGTGGACGTCGTCCGGCTGATAATAATGATGATGATGCAGGTGAAACCACGAGGTGCTGTTATACACAATACATGTTACAAATAAACAAAAAAAAAATTCTAAGGGTGAATCCGAGTCAAAACAGGATGTTCTCAAACACTGTTCAATTGGCGCCGGCAACAAAAAAAATGGCCGAGCAGGACGGGAGGTACCTCTCGCTCACATTATACCGCCATAAATTGACATGTTCGGTGCCGCGTTTCGTGCGGGTTGTGAGCCGGTGGCCCATTTGAGGGCAGGAGAGCAACGCACAGGCATCGTAATTATGACGATGTTCATGGGCGTCGGATGTCGTAAAAAGGCTCTAGACTAGTCGTTTGCTCCCTTTATATAAAAAAAAATGGTTTCTCTTCTGTTGAAATCTATAGAATTTTCCTTTCTTTCTTCTCATTTTGATTTTAAAAAGATATCGTGTATACATATTTTTTTTTTAATAATTCGCGTAATAATTTGCTTTTATACTCGTTACTCGTCCCGACTATGCGCGAATAAAGAACCTATCGATCGACATGACGACGTTGTAACATCTTACGTAGTATTACAAATAACGGAGTTTTATTTGATGTAGGTTTGTCGATGAATACACACGCTAAAACTGCTAAGTTATTTGTCTATAGTATAGGGGGACAGGGACAAACGAGGAATCGGAGCCTTTCAACGGCTACCGACGCTCATGAACATCCTCAACAAACAACTCCTTTTGCTCCCCCGTCCCCCCAATGGGCCATTATCAATACTGTAGTTTATGTACCTGCCTGTGGGAATAAGGTATGGACTATAGAAATACTAGACTTTGTAAGTGGTTTTGTCTGTCGTTCACGCGGAATAAGTCGCGAGCTAGTAAATTATAAAGGTCACCTGAATTTTTTTATCAAAATCGCTTCACCTGAATTTGCACAAGATAATATGGATAGGTATATAATATCATCTTCGAACATCGCGACAGCACTCCAAGGTCCGCGCCCATCACCTTGATGTCCGTAAATCCACAACAGTGTCGTTTAAACGCCACTTCTTACCGCGTACAGCTGTACTGTGGAACCAGCTGCCTCCCTCGGTATTTCGCAAGAAAAGAGCATATTCCTTATGGGCAGGCAACGTGTCTTTAAAACGTCCAGTCTTACTTGTCTATGGGCCGCGGTAGTAGTCACAACCTATCTGCTCCGTTTGCCACCCATCTCATAAAAAAAGTATAGCATGCAATGTTAACTTGTATATTTTACCTTGCCTTGTTATGTAAATCATATCCATAATATCAATATCCGATTGCATAAGAAAATGTAAATGCAATTTTATTGGACCTCATAAATTAATTATGATCTATGGTACAGTAGCTGTGCATCTGTCCCGCTTTCTCCCAGTCAACTGCTGAATAAATTGCGTCAGATCGAAATGTTCACAATAAATTACTGTAACACTACCGTAATACGAACCGCCCGAGTCTGTACGGTATACGGGGCCCATTTGAGTCGCTGCGATATCTCCTAGATACAGCTAAGATCGATATCGGGTTTCGGTCTCGCGTGTAGAATCTGTGTAAAGCATAGATAAGGGACACTTTCGAAAAAAGAACGATTGTGCCAATGAAACTGCGATATACAGCCTATATGAGAAATTTCAAATTGGAGATGTTTAGAAGTAAAATGGATTGTATTTCTAAAGCGAATATACATCCTAACTAAGGATTTTATTTTTTATAATATAGAACGAAGTTTGACAATTTTTCACGTTTAATATCCATATACATAAACTGTTGTTTCACATCACCAAAGGTTCTGCAGATGAGTTGACGTACTTTGATTCATCAGGCCATTCGGACATTTGTGAACATTTTACTACAGGTACTATCGCCTACAAAAACTAACTGCTTTGCACTAACATAGAATGTTGTAATGAATTTTATTACAGAGATACACTAAACTATTCACAAGGGAATGTTATTATTGAAGTATTTGCATAAAGTTACTGGCAAGACTGTACCTCGTACTTATTGACTTAATAAACTTTGATATATTATGGCAATTATGCTAATCATCTACTTATTTCAGTATACATATTTTTATATATACTTATTTATAAGTCGGAGTAACGTTAGTTCGTTCGTTCGTTTATTAATTCAAAAACAACATAATTAAAAATACCGTCGGTGAAATAATGGATTGATTCCTATATATTTTTGTTCGAATATAATTGGTGATGAACCAAATAAAACTATGCATTGCGTCCAATAAAATTGCATTTACTTTGACGATATTGGTTGAATAAACACCATAACCAAGTCAAAATAAAAAATATTTAAATATTTAACTAGTAAGAACAATAATAAATAGTTAAAGCGAGAAATCGTTTAATAGTCTGTTGCGTATAAGAAAGAAAGAAAAGAAATGTGGCAGACGGCAAGAATATGCTGCATGAATTGTCGTCTGTAATAGATGCAAAGGCTATGGGTATGCAGAAAGCAGTAGTCGTGGGTTCCCGCCTAGGTCATGGATGCATGGACTTCTATAAAAAAAAATTAAATATATATTTTTTTTATATTTATAAAAATATCAAATAAACTTCCATTGTCCAGTACCTATTATCTAAGTCCTTACGGTGCATAGCACAGGACCGGGCTAACGAGTGATAAGTCCACAGTTATTATTAATATTTTACTTAAAACAAAAAGTCTCAATAAATTTCAAATTTTGTGCATCTCAATAAGGGGGTAGATTGAAGTCGTGACATTAAAATGTAGTCGATCTTAAGAGTGTCTGTGGAAAGTAAAAAGATGATTGAATATTGAATAAAACCTAAAGTGTCGGTGTAGAGTGGCTGTTAGCTGGTTGATTACATTGTAATTGCACGGTTATATGGTCAATAATGTCATCCACACGTGTTGGCGCAGACGCAAAAACATCGGCTCGAACAATGGCTCAACATCCAAGTAATTAGTACTTGACACGATATACACTTAAACGCCACTATGTTTTACTTGTGTCTTATTAAAGATTGTATCAGTAACCTCGTACTGCCGGTAATATTGGCAAAAAATATTGTTGGTTCAATTTATTTTATATTATCTGTAGCGATATCGACATGATTTGTTTTTTATGTATTCCCATATATATATAGCAATCCCCATAAACCGACGACAGTTTGAAATTTTAATAAACAATATTTTGTAAAGAAAATTCGCTTCGAGTACAGAAATGACTATTTACAAAGATATATTTAAATTAGATTGAGTGTTCAATTCACATAGGTGAAAATTTAAATTAGGTTGAGTGTTCAATTCACACATTCACGTAGAAGAGAAATCGCGCTCTCATGTCGCATTATGTATTATTAAATTTCTTATGACAGCAATTTTAAAGAACTTCCACTTTAACAATATTTACATAAAACATTTCGTATGTGCCGAGAAAGTTGGTGCTACGATTTCTCCTAGTAAAGGGCAGTTTACACGACGAGCGACGAGGGTACATGTAGCCTGCTGCATGTAGCAAGTAGGTCACAAGCGCCAATGGTGTCGATTGAATGAAAATGCGCACGCGCAGAGTTTACCGTCATCCTCCAATAGGGTGACCATCATTTTGATTAAATGAAAACGAATTTCATTGTAAAATATTTTTTTCTCACGAGTATAAATTTGTTGCAGCTAGTAAATATGCAAATAGTAATAAAAAATCTGTTATATACATAAATAAAATATTATTTCGCACCAAATAACATATTAAACTCAAAGAAAAAAAAAAAACTAATGAAGGACACTTCCAGACATTTAAAATTATTAGACGACGAAATTGACAGTAAAATAATAAAATATTTATATTAAAAAATACAATAATAGATTTGGTGTAAGTTTATTTTCAATGAACACAATTACACCAGTAATAAAAAATCCATAATTACAATGTGTTTAATTTCTATAACACTTGTAGTGGAGTGGTCAAGATACAATTATCTAGGGAACCTACAGTCCTAGGTCGAGCGCAGTTTTGTGTTTTCATAAATTATGGTATCCCTAATCACCCTTGCGTGTGCGCAGCTTCGTGTCAACGTCGCGATGGTTTTTATGGGTTTTACCACCCTTGAAGTTATGTCTAGTACATCGGCTTGCGTGTGCATGGTTTTATGTTAACGTGTAGATCATCAATGCCGTGAGGACACACTTACCTTGACGTTGCTTTGAGATTTGTCTATGAATAGAGACAGTCTATTATTTACAATACAATTGACGGCTTCTGCCAAAGTAATTACATTTATTGAAGGTATTTATTATACGTTATGAGAGAAATATATTCTCTTTGGTTGTATGTTCGGCATAGAGACAGGAAGGGTAATAGACACAGAGCAGACATCAATCCAATCTGAACTGAACTTCAATAATTTCTGGTACAGTTTCCTACCTCGTTCTCCTTCATTAAATTCAATTTTGTGCACGAATGTCTGAAAAAAATGTATTGGACAACTAAATTTAAAAAAAAAAGTACATTTAAAAGACGACGACTACATTTAATGATAAAACAGTTAGTGCTTACCTAAATATTACCATATAAACATTCAATATTGTCTTGAAACTGGCTACATCATTAATCATTTATAAAAATGGGTCATTCTATAAAACGAACGCTTACTACAGTTGACTTAATCAAGTAATAATTACAGTGAAATAATTTATCATCACGCGCAATGATTATTTATCATTGTATAAAACATAAATGTTACAAAAGAACGCAATTACTATGTATATAGATATAACATTATTCACTGCCACGTAATAGAGAAAAAAAAGGAAAACAAAATTTAAATTCCGAACTCTACGATCTCAAGTAAAGACAAAATCAGGAAGCCTGCTCTATGATTGCCAGTCACCGCCGACCACTTATTATCTTTACTCCCCACCATTAGCAATAATGAACCTCTCATCACACACGGAGATGAAGCAAACAATAAAATGAAAGATTTAAATTAGCATGAACGTGCTTATGGTGGCGCCACTTGTGCAATGTGCATAGAATTTAAATACTACATTATTTCTTTTAATTTCATCGCAACCACAGCTAGGTTTAGTTTCGTTTGTAGTAATGTCTTGACCGAAGGAACATGCTCCAACTGTTTTTTTAGTCGCTTCATAGGCGAAAGCCTTTATTTATTCATTTCTTAAGTTTACGCGAATGTTACTCATTACAAAAAAAATCTTTTACGCATTTTATCGCGATTTCTTTAATTATTTAACTAGTCAGATGTTTGTGAGTCCACCCGTGACAATAGCTGCTGTAAAGCTTCTGAAACGTTGGGCTAGTTAAACAATTAAATCAATCGCGATAAAATCCGTAAAAGTAGTTTTATTGTAATGAAATCCTTTCTTTTTCGTATTTTTTTAGAACCGGTCGTACTATAACAATATTGTGTTCTAAATAAATAAGTATCAAGATTAGGCGTGAATAGATAGTATATAAAGCGCTGCGCTTCTAGTTCCGATACTTAAAAAGTGAATCTAATAAAGATAGTGTTGTTCTTATTCTTAGATATATAATATCTACTGTTATTGGATAAAAATTGAAATGTAAAACTTATAAATCGTCTAGTTGGAGTTTCAAATTTTTAAATATAGAATAACCTTTGTCCGCACGCACCCCCCGTTTGGTTTTCCCTCGCCTGTACGGTTGAGATTCGTCAGGTGAATGCGTGCGACCCCCTAATGCCTATTATGACGCAATGAAATTGTCGACACATACGGGAAGTTGAGACAAGGGTGTCTTTTTTAACAACTTTATAAAATACGAAGTTTTTCGTTAGTTTTATGTATGTTATGAAATTCGGGATGTACTGAATGATTTAAATTTTTTTTTAAATTATTTACGCTGTAAGTGCCTGACTTCTTGAACATTTTTTGAAAACAATTATTAATTTTGTGACCATATTAAAGGTTCCATGTTGTACTATAGCGGAAATAGGTCTTCACGATCGGGGAGGTGCCTCTCGCTCTGACGGTGCCGCGTCTCGTCTGGTTTGTGAGTAGCTGGTGGCCAATTGGCCGGGACGATGAAAGCAGGACAACGCATTTGTATAATAACTATGCGGATGTCTATGGGCATGGGTAGTAATCAATAGACTCCCGACCACTCGTTTCTTTCCCTATAATATAAAGAAAATGTATAATAGATTAACAGATAAAATTTATTAAATTATAAAATTCTCCACCGCTTGATTGACCTTGATTTTCATTCATTTTCTTTTGGCTGAATTTAAAACGTGGTAACATGTATTTCCGATTACGATACCAAATACAAGTATGGTGACCATGAGCTGTCATTAATGACAATGGCAGGCCGTCGAGGGATGCCCCTCATCCTCATTTTGGTTTTTTTAAAGACTCGAATTCAATCGCACATAAATACCCATAGCTACTCATTCTTATCTTTTTTTAGAGTAGATAACGATAAATAAAAAATTATGAAAGAATTTTGGGTGCGGTATTAAAAATAAAACAATGTGCAACAGCGATTGAGCGTAACTTTAGCGTAACGTTTTACAATCTTTGTCATCAGGTTAATGTTCGTCTTATTGAATGAACAACACCCGTGGAGGACATACATTTTAAAACGTACGACTTTTTTTAACATTGCCATAAAAATCGTTGGCATATTAACGGTACTGATGAACCCAAAGGCTCGTTATTGAGTGGCTGTCGTTGACATGTCGCCAATAAGAATGCAGGAGCAATTTGCTACCGTTACAGGGTCGATTACTCTATTGCCGCGCATTGCGAAAACAAACAGTCTAATGCCACGCAATAAAGCTGAGTGGACTAAGATGTTTGGCTTTACGACGAATATAAAAATCGACGAACGAGTATTTTAGTTTCAATACAAACAATAATATATCCATGTGATCGAGATAGTTATAACTGTCATTTCCTCTATAAACGTGTTATGGCACCAAAAGGGCTCGTAAAACAAGACGAGCGCCCTGATTGCTTCCTCTTTCAAGAAAGTAATTATGCGAGATTTAAATTTACACTGACATACGATTATGGAATGCACGCGTCGCCATTTTAAATTATATTCCTAACGTCGATATAATATACGGTCTAGATAAAATCGTAAATTTCAACCCGCATAAACCTGTGTGAAAGTGAAAATCTTGCGCGAATCTATTTATTATTGCAGATAAAAGTTTTATGTGTGCATATTATATAGAATGGGACGAGTTGGAATATTTAAGGATTTACGTTGTATTTGACATCACCAGAATGCACTTCAACTTAAGGTTATATTTTAATACATTTTCATAGCTATTGATGAGTGCCAAAGTTTGTTGCACCCGATTTATTTTGCTAGCGTTCGTCTGTACTACTCTGATTATGTTATATGTTCATGCTTTTTCATTTTGGATGTCAACTTATCTTTAGCACCTCACAATTTTTTTAAATTATATAAGGCCTTCTAAGTGAATTGTGTAGAACAAGCTAAGATAGTCTTTAGTAGAATTGACTAAAAGAAATGTCTGCAATTTAAGGATGCCGTTTCCTCGGTCGACAATTGGGAAGTAGTAATGAAAACTTATTAACTGACTGCTTAGACCACGTGCTTCTTGAACGTCTAGATTGGAGAGCACGTATCAATCTGGATATGTGAGTACGAAATTATTATGTACATGTATATTTGTGTATCTGTATATTATATCACATCACAACTTCTTATATTCTCCGCGAATATTCGCGACATGCGCAGCTAATAGACCATATAAAGTTGAAACCTCTTTGCACAGATAACGTATCGACGCATGAATGGGTGATCTTAATTTATCTGTGAAAGGTTCCGGTTAACACTCCGTATCGTTTGCTAATCGAATCATTAAACTTATATGTGATCCGATGTATCGATAACCGTCCATTAGTCTATCGCACAGGATATGCACATGTGTAATAGAATTATGTAATAGCACAGGTATAATAAAATTTTAGTGCCCATTAAATTAGTAAGTAGAGTTGGATTACGTACTTTGTTTTAAGTTAAATATGCTTTAATTTACTACAAGAAGCTATCGGGTAAGTATATATTCTTAACTTGACATTGGCGATAAATATGCGGTCCTAAGAGATTTTAAAGGAGGTGTCGGAATGAACTTCCATCTTGCTACAGCAGACTAGTTTATAACGATCAAGAATAGGCTATCGCAGTAACTTACTATCGTTGGTAAAAATAATAAAAGTAGACAAAATTACCTACTACTATTATTGATAGGCAAAATATTTATGAGAATGTGATTTAAATTTAATACTAATAATTTAATGATTCAGGAAGTGTTTGTAAATATTTAAAATCAGACACCCATACGGGATGTAGAGTCGAAAACGATTTATCTATTGTAGCATAATTCTTATAGGTTTTAAAATGCGTGCGGTACATCTAAATGTGTTTTTTCATAATTAGAAGCAATAGCCTATATATGTTTTTTCGTGTACAAGTAGAGTTAAACCAATATTTCTAACGTATTTTTTCTTAGATATTATTAAGTTATGTTATGATTATCTCGATTAGTTTTTTTTTATTGATAGCAATGTCGTTTTGGATGAACAATTGTCAGATGAATGACAAAAAAAGGCCTTGTGCAGTCATTGCCGAAGGTAATTTAAGAATATACTTGGTGAGGATAAAAAAAAGTTTTGTTTGTTATCTTTTATTTATTGAAGTTGCTGCATTTTAATAACTACGTACCTACTTAACAGAGAGGGTTTAAGTCTTTTCACTAATTCAAGTATAGGTTGTTGGTTACGGTATATAAGTTGGGTGATTTCCGATACGTGCGATCGTTTCATCTCCCACAAAGGAAAAACTTTCTTACGATTAAATATATTATTTCGGATTTATTCGTCTAAATTCGTCCTTCATCGCCCATTTATTAAATAATCCTTCAATATTCTGATAGTAAATTTCACTTTAACATTTTTCAACCACCTTCCTATTAGATACGGGGACGGAAGAATAATTATAACATGTAAATATATAAATAAACACACCACTCTTGAACTATGTTTATCTAATCCTAGAAACAACGCTAGGACCTATAATATGTTCAACATATAAATCCTAGTTTTCCTACGCTGCGATGTGGGTTGACTCACTTGCCTATCTATTCTTATCGGGGTTGCAGGTTTATTACACGATATCGCAGAACAGCCATTTGCAAAATCAGAACAAGCATAGAAAATACTATCACCCTTATTACAGAAACAAATTTAAATTCAAATACGAAATTCGAATTAATTTTTTTGAAAATCGATCACTATACACATGTAATATAAAAAATGACAATTTTAATACCAGTATCGAAAGAGTCATAAAAATGTTGCCATAAAATATCTGGCGCAGGTAATTAAGGCATGATAAACGTGTATATCGTAAATATCAGAGACGTTAAAAAAATGTGTAATTTTTTTATGTCTGTGCATATATGTGCGTTCCACTTTGTGAACTACAATAAGTCAATTTTAATATCAATCTCAGTCAACCAGTGACCATGGTTTTTGTAAAACTCCTGAAACATCGGGCTAGCTTAACAATTAAATTACCGCGATAAAATTCGTAAAAGTAGTTTTATTGAAATTTTAATATAATATTTACCAACATAAAATATTAATTAGAAACTATATAAATTAAAAAGAAGAAAAAGAAAGAAAAATATAATATCTTAGAAATATTAATTAGAAAACTGCGGATCCGCTGAAATCGAATAATTTATAAAATTTATCTTCTAGATATCTAATATTAAATATTTTACGGAAAGCTTGTTGCAAAACAACCTCAAATGTAAATTTTACTCGTGTGTTTTTCAACCAAACGTATTTTTATGCTACTAAACCTACTTATACGGTATACCTATAACCAATCATATCCTTTCCAAAACCTAACGTTCGTAAAAGATTTAATTTGTGTTAACTTTTTAAGTTCAAAAGTACTATTATCATATCTCTAAGACGACAAAAGAGAGTCATAAATACTTTCATATTTTGTAACATTTGTCTTCACGTAAAAAAAGGGTGAAGGTACAAGTCCTACTTGCTCCTTAGCCTCACACAGGTACACAAACAAGGCGAACCTAAATATCTTTACGCTGCACCTAACACACATAGCTCAACGTACACTGGCCAGTTATTATTACAAAGCATATTACGTAGCACTTATAACTACATATCTAACTATAGTTTATTTCTATATGGACATTATTCATTATCAAATTAGGTAACTATTTGGAAATATTTGAAAAAAATTTCATCGGTTGTAACCTTTAATCTAATAATGACATTATAAATACATTCGTAATTCCAAAATTTCTAAACCAAAAGGGATAGGTATTTGTGTAATATAATTATACCCACGAAAAATAAATTTAATATTAATACTACGAACCACCACAAAACTAGTAACAATAACAGGTAATAAAAGAATATTGTCTATTTGAACAATTTACTAGCACAATGACACTAGACATAAATGATTTTAGCCTAGCGATTGTGACTTTCACATCATAGGTAGTTGTTCAATGTTACTATAATTTATATTGTGGCAATTAAATAATTTATATACATATTTTACGATCCAATTACCTCCATAATTGACATGTTAGCTAATACAAATAATTTTATTTATCTGTATGAATCACACTTCGAAAATCGAACACTATTATTTTTTTCAAATCACGTTATGGTTTGTTTTCATAATTGATTATTCTATTGGAATATTCTAAATCCAAAAATCTAAATATTTTTTTTTCAAATGTGCCTTTTAAATAGTACCTTTTGTTGTTTGATATTCGATAAGTTAAAAAAATACAGATTACTAAAAACGAAAGTCTTGCCGTATAGTATTTTCCTATTAATTCTGAAATGTCAAAGATCTCATTTCAATCAAGTGCGCGGGACGCAATCAGTGAACAAACTCGTATTCGCTACTAGCTCCCGCTCTTATCACTTAATTAATCACAAATATGCAACAGTCCACGAGCTCGGAGCTTCTACGATGTTCACGTATTACCGATAGCTGGCAGCTGATGTAGTCTATTTACTGAAGGCTATTTAATTCTAAACTTAATTACAATGTGCCTGGTAATGACGTGTTCAATATTAAGGTACTCACTGTGTGGTGGGGTCAGCGCCGACACGGCTGGCGGAGGCACCGGCGGGAACATGTCCTGGTGAGACGGGAACATCCTGGGTGGCGGTGGGGCTTCGGACTCGAGCTCCTCAGGCTCCTGCTTGTGAGGAGACCGACCGCGGGACAGGCGCACCGCCTTCAGTCCGCTTGGAGACCGTCTCATCGATAAGTTCTCTGGCGTATCGGATTCCCCGGAACGGCGACGTGGGCGGGCCTGCTTCCTCCTCGGTTGCGGGCTGTGAGGGCTGACGGGTGGACTGGTGGCCGGAGGGCCCGTGGGAGGACTGCCCGGCGACCTCTCGGACTCGGCGCACTCCGCCACCTCCTGGTCGGCCAGCCCTCGCACCTGCAGCGACTCTCCTGCGCGGATCACGGTTCCCAATTGCTCCTGCGCCACAGACACCTCGCCTCGGTACATGAAGTCAACAACCGCTTGCACTTCCCATCCTTGAAAGTCTTTTAGCACGATCACCGGGTGTTTGCACGGGTTCTCGCTGAATATCCGCCGGAACAGGGGGCTGCAGGCGCCCAGGAGGACCTTGTGGGCCCTGACACGGCGTTCGGCGCACACTAGGGTCACGTCTACAAGAGTCTCCGCGTGCAATAAGGCTTCGAACGCCCGCAGTAGGTGAGCCTGGTGGTTGTTCCAGCGCAGGCTGTAGTGCTCTTCGCTGGGCTTGTCGTCCATCGCTGCAGAAAGTGTGGACGCGTGTGAGATATCGCGCGGCGGGCGCTTGCGCGGCTCCGCCTCAACCCTTTCGCTCGGATCGCTCAGAGAGCGCTAGCATCACTCAAAGTCACTGCACAGTCACGTGTGGCACCGTCGAGCGCTGGGCGCGGAATGACGGCCGCGCACGTCGGAGGTACGCGAGTGCCGAGGGCCTGGGCCCGAGTGGCGGTGGCTAGGCCCGCCTCCGGCCCCGCCCTGCGCACACACGCGTGCACATATCACACACATTCACACACCTTGCTACATATGTCACGCGTGACGCCTACTCCACATTATATAATTTTTCCAATACCTATTCGGTACAGAATAATACATTTTACCCACGAGACAGTATTTCACAATCATTATAGAAAAGCTTTTATTTTTATTTAAAGGAAAAAGTATGACGTGAATTACGTTACAAATATACTTACGTGTTTACGTTAGCGTTTTTGTTATCGGCACAATTAACGTTTTGTTACTTCACTTAGATATACTGAGGACGCATATCTTTACATTGAAATTTGTAAACTCTTCTTTTTAATTCTTTAGCGTGTAAAACATATTATTGTCTATTGTTTTCGCGGCATATTTGTAGTAAGAACTGAAAACATAAACAGTACTTTTTGTTTACGAAGTAGCAAAGAAACATGACAATAATTTATTAAACTTCGTTCGGGTCAAGGTTAAACATGAAGTTATTTTTACATTTATTACCTTTCACGGAGACTTGGAGCGTTGTACATTCAGAGAGAGAAAAATGGAAAGAACTGGACGTCATACAGTTGGGGCGCTGTAAGTTAGGAGAATGAAAAAATGGAAATGTGAGAGACATGGAATTGACGAAATATTGTAATGTATTTTCTGTTTTATCCTTCGATAAAGGAAATATTTTTTTAACATGCGAGAGCCTCAGGACCTGTCAAGGCCGACGCTACAGGTTGTGGAACGGAAAATGATGTGTCTTTAACAGACTCAAAAAAGAAGGTTATTTTGTTTTTACAAAAAATAAATACCTAAATTATGTAAAAACATTCTCAACATATTTACGAGCTCGTCTTTTACGATGATATCGCAACGTTAAGTGACAGCCTCTTTGTCGCGTTTTGTGAGGTCTGCAAATCCAGTCTAGTCTCTATTCCTATTTAGTTTTCTTTTTACAAAAATATTTGAGGATAATTCCTCAAATATTTTTATTGCTCGCAGCACCCCACGATTTCACTCGTGTAATTCTAATAAAACTTGTCGTAGCGTGGTGGTATATAGACTATGGCCTTCCCTAACAAACGGGCTATCTGACTTTGGAATATTTTTTAAATCGAAGGTTCTGTTCCTGAGATTACCGCTAGCAAACAAACGAACTTCAGCTTTATCATATTATTATAGGTAGCTGAGATGAAGGAAGGCAACGCATCGGCGTGTGTGGCTCTTAACGTGCATAGAAACACACGTTGGCTGTTAACACTTTGTTAATGTTGTTTCTTATATCTATAAATAACCTATAGTTTATTTAGTAATTTCATAGCATAGCCAAACACATAAGAATTGTAACTGATGTGTTGTATGAAGAGAGTAATGAATGTGGAACGGGCAGGTATGTAGGGGTAAAAGACTCTTATGGATCTGGCGTGAAGATGTGTTGACAGGGTACAGCGTATTTCGATTGACAGGGTACAGCAGTAACACGGCGTGTATAGCAAGCCCAGGAGAAGTCAGAGTGAGGTGTTTTATCAGTTCGGTCAGTTGGTTCATAATTTATTGTAATGTATTAATTTAAACATTGCAGGTAAAAGTTAGAAAGTTACAGGTTTCAAAATTAGGTAGTCTTGAGTGGGGGGTAGTCAGCAATTAATATAATATGGCTCAAGTACCTAACAACAAAGAGGTACCCGGACCCGATGAATATGATAGACACCACCCTCAAGGGACAGCTATCTTGTCGCCTCTCGTGCGAGTCTCCGGTGACCTCTTAGTAGGAGGAAGTAAGGAGGGCAACACGCCTGTACAAGTGGACGTCTATGTGAGTTGCCATCAAGGGCGACTGCTCGTTTACCCCCTATATTATATAATGCTAAAATTAAGTAATGATGGTTCTGTAGTTATTTGGTGAAGAAAAGAACCTGTTAAGTGACGCGAGATCAGATCGCATCTTCAACACCAAGAGCTCATGACACCGTGCTGGACTCACGCGATCATCTGATCGATATACTTTATTTTATAACTAGGTATGCCCCGCGGTTCTACTCGAGAAAACTTTAAGAACAAAAACATTACATTATTTACAGCCTGAAAGGGCATTCTACCGACAGATTAGTAAATCTCACACGATATCGGCCTTGATTGTGCGGATTTTGAGTAGCCGCTGGCAACGCTATAGTAATTATGCTGATGTTGATGGGTATACTATAAACAAGCCGTTTAGACATTTTGACATTGTGCAGTCAACACATACTATCAGAAGAAGATATTACTCTGAACATATTTCATGTATAGACTTTCATCTGTAATTGTAAATTACTAGCAGGACGTCCGGGATATTTAACAAAATATGGGAAAAATTCATTCATATACAAAAATGCAAAAAAAAAACACAAATGTTGGCCTTGTAAACATTACAGTGACAAAAAATTCAATTTATGACGGAACAACATCTGCGGGTAGTTGTTAATAATTTCTGCAGCTGTTAAGGATTTACGTTGATATTTTTTTGATACCTTAGGTTTGGCAACACTATTGAAGTTTTCATACTGATCTAGAAAGTGTTATGTAATGTTATATAGCCTATTTTCAACAGAGATAATGTCCACCCGTGACCATGGCTGCTGTAAAGCTTCTGGAACGTAGTTAAATAAATAAACTGCGATTCAATCCGTAAAAATATTTTTATTGTAAAGAGAATAGGATTCTAGTGGTAAAATTATCGATCCAGTACCTTCGGAGGCTTTTCAATGCAAACAATCAAACAAAACAAATGTTACCTGTTTATAATATTTATAAATCGTGTATTGACCCTTTTGCTGTATAGACAAGTGGGTTCTTCCGAGTATTTCATACAAACCCTGACCGTAGCGACGAGAGTAGACTTCATCCCCAAGGAGATGACCTATCAAATTTATCCTATAATTCTACCGCGCGCTGATCCGTCCGTGCCTTTTTACGACTACCACCGCCCATTGATATCCACATAATTACTATGGCGATGCGTTGCCCTCCTTCTATATCTTGCAGTCTCTGGCAAAGGAGCCGCGTTTATTTTAGGTTTCTCTGCTTAACCCTTAAGCGAAATGTGTTAAAGATGTGTTGATGTGAATTATAAAGGTAACTATTAGAACTGTCCGCATCCTCTCGGCAAGCGAGCGGAATTGTTGTGTTTCCCATTCGTATTTCAGATTCGGAAAACACACGACAGTTTATGACAACTAAATTGTGCCCCCGCAGTTTAACCCCCGTAAAGTATATCCCAATAAAACTATTTATATTTAAAGATTGTCACCGATCAGTGTGTAATTGGGCGGACGCCGGGCAGCTCCTCTCATCTGAGGCTGCATTGTGACGGCTATGCAGTCGCGTTCCGCGCGGCAGGTGAGCTTAGAGTGGATAGGGCAAAAAAAGGCATCTGTTGTGCGGGATGTTTACAAACGTCGGTAGTCGCCAAAATGTTCCTACTGCTCGTTTGCGTTCATATACAATAAAAGTATTTCTTCTATATATATTTTTATAGTATGCAAATGAGCAGTCAGGGGCCTTTTCATAAACATCTACGTAAAAATTTGACAGACACTTTGCTTTCACTCCTGATTCTCAATGGGTCCCCGGAAACTGACACACCGCACGTAATGCGACAGTGTAGCTGTAACACATTAGTCCAAATTCTAGACGCCGGCGGTGTGATGATAGTTGTGCAGGCGGGGTAACGACTGTTTGTGCGCTGATCCCTACCTCGAGAACGTGAGGCGACGAGCTGGGAGAAATGAATGCTCTGAGTAGACGCCAGGATGTCTTGAGTGTGGCGCAGCGTAGGCCACACACAGAGAGGATTTTATTTACTAGCAGTGCCTGGCGTTTCCGCAGCACCACACTGTTCCTATTCGTTTATTTTTATTTTGTATTATATTAGGCTACATAGGCCTTCTTCGACAAGTGTGCTACAAAAACAAAGTAATTCCTGAGAATAGCGTGTTTAAACAAACAAACTATTTTATAACAAAGGAGCTTACTTCGTTAAGAGGAGCTGCGCTTCGTGGTTAAATCTACATGAAACGTATTCATCGGAAACCATTACTTTTTTCGGGACAGTAAATTTTATATTATTTCATATTGTTGTTCCAAATTTCATCTAAATCCTTCGAATGGTCTCTCCGTCTAGGAACAACCAACATACACAGAAACGTTCGCATTTATAATAATAGTAGGATTAGCCGAACCTCGCGGTTTCGCCCGCGTAAATATCTCAAAATTTCAACATTCGATCGCAAAGTTTTTTTTTATTCCAATGTCTGCGCTTAATCGAAATTTATACAAGAAAAAAAGCGCAGTTGGTACGAGGGAGGTATACATTTTTCTAATTTGTACCCATAATTAAACCCAGGTATTATTTTTATTCATTTGAAAAATATAAAATAATACCTTTACTAGCTTACTCTGTATAAACAGTGATGCATGTAACTTTCATATCACTGGCACAACGCTCGGTGAAGGCGGGAAGTGAAAAAAAAAAAAAAAAAAACTCCCGCCGACACTTGTCTGCCAACTCCAGCACTTAGATTAGTTCCAAACTTCCGCGAACTTTCACGATAGGGGTTGTAACATGCTAGTTTTACGTGTATTGTTTGTACCTGTGAGACGAAGATACTGAAATGTTCGTTAATGATATGACGTCCAATACCTGACTAGGACTATACTTAGGCTAGACTATGCCACGGATGGACATAACGTGTTTCAAGAATATTCTATTAGTAATAAATAATTAGTTTAATAGCAATGACAATTCATTTTGTCCGTCATCCGAGTGCAGACTTACTCCCAAAGCAAAGTAATGATAAACTTCACGCTTAATATAATAATAATAATCTATAACAATATCTCTCACACCACGTTAGCCTAGTTCTGTGCTAAATACTGTAAAGACTTGTGTTACAGGTACTAGACAACGGAAATATATGTAATATTTTTATAAATTTTATATATTTAAGATTTTTATTACATGAATACATATAATATGTACGCTCTGATTTGGGCGGATGTGTCAGATTCTTGGTTTTAGTGACGTTTCATATCTGTGGGTTTAATGGTGTCTGGGATATTTCACAAATAAGTAAGGAGTAACTTTGTTTGCCAGAAAAGTGTGTGCAGAGATTGTTCAGAAATCTATGGTTTTAGTGTCGTTTCAGATCTTTGGTTTTAGTGACGTTTCGGATCTTTAATTTTAGTGATATTTCACGACTTTAATTTTAGATTTGTTTCAGAACTATAGTAAAACTATAGTTTTACTATAGATCTGAAACAGACTTTACAATACTAGATAAGGTATATCTCAGGTTCCTATGCAACTGAGTACCTTCACTACTATTATTTGATCCAAAAACCAACGATCATTACATTAATGGCCGGTTTCACAGGTTACAACTAAAGTTCAGGTTAACCTACTAGGAGTATATGTGTCAAATAAATTACAATTTCGCAGGAGCTAAACGGAATTTAGAGGTAATTTGATATGTAGTCTTTGCGTGACACTTCACAGTTAAGTATCGAAGTCTGAAGTACAACAGTTACTTGTGTAGCCAAACCTTTTTTTTTTGTAGATGCGAAAAACGCATCTACGCGCCTTCACTGGTCCTGGGTGGGTCCAGTGGAGTGTGGGGCTCGCGGCACATTATAGTGCTGAATACCCACAAAAACCACGGCGTGTGCAATCAGTACCGCCTTTGGTGAGGTGCCCCAGAACAGCAAATCACCAGGGCACCTCGACGGTTAGTTAGCTCCTTAAGGGACCGACGCCACCTCCACAGATGGGGTTGTCCGCACCACAGGACAACCCCACCAACTTTGAGACAGTGCAATGGGGCGAGGTTCCCATCCCCGCCCCTTGCTCCGTGTGCAATAGCGCCGCCTCATCGTTTTCTGCTCTTTTGTCCCCTCTTCCTATAAGAGGTGTACAACGAGCGCCTCCTCCTCGGTTCAACAGCTTCGCCCAAGGTGTCTCGGATCACCCCAGGCTACTGCGCCCCACCGCCACGGCAAGGTGGGGTGTGTAGCCATACCTGAGTTAATAAAGTTGATAAACCGTATGATAACCGCGATGTAATAATAATAATAATAATAATGTCGTCCAAGCCGAATTTCGGCTACAGCGGCCATCTCTATTGAGAAGAGCCATCTGCGCGGGACATATTACAGTTCACAAGTGTTTGCGCAGGCACAAGTGCACTCTCTATTCCTACACTATTCTATTCCGATGGAACGGAAATCCGATACGACCGGAGAGAAATCAGGCGCAGGACTGCGAGGCATGGGGGCGTCATACCGCCAACCGCCTGACTCCGGACAATTATAAGAATTTGTTTCCGAATTTCCGACTCGGGATGCGAATGCTGGACCTCATATTAGTGGCTGAATATACTTACCACTAGACCACGAGGCAGTTAAGTTAGAACCGTGATAAAACGTGACGTTTTAATTAATATGAGGACTTAATTACATATTTCATCTACCAATCAGCGGAGGTCCTCACGCTCAGAACAGAAGCAAACGGAAAGGAATTCCGATTGTGTAAAAGTAACGGCGATTGTTTGTGTTCCCAATCTTTTTTTAGTTTTGTAACAATTTTGTATGACTCATTGTATGGCCCGATTGTAATTTGTTATGTATGTGCATCTGGCGTCGATGACGTCACGTCTGCGCTATGTTACTCTGCTATCTGCTAACCGTTTGATGCAAAATTCTCGTAAGACATCATCATCATCAACGCCAAGACGGCCGATGCTACTCTCATCCATCCCGGACCAGCTACTACATAGAGATCGTCTGCCTACCTGGTGAACGGTCGACCAACACTTCGTTTTCCTGAACGCGGCCTCCACTCCAGAACCTCACTGGCCCATCCGCCATCTGTTCCTCTGTGTGTGTGTGACCAACACATTGCTACCAGGCCGTAAGACATGCATAGAATAAATGTTATGAAAAAAAAAGAACAACAAAATTTATTAAAATTAGAAAATATTTTCTTACAGAGGTAACATTATGTCTTTTTATATTAATATAAATAAAGAAATAATGAAATGAATTAAATTGTGATTTTATTATATAGAGGCCATGGAGCGATCGTTAGTATATTATAAATTGACAAACACATTCTTGAGGGTGAAGCTAAGAAACATTTTGAAGAAACACCACTACACACAACAAAAGCATTCCTGAGTCATTCACGTATGCCACACATTCAAGGTATTTATTACTTGTGTACATGTGTGTGTGTTATGAGTAACGATAAGCGGATATGTATTCGTGTGTGCACATGTTTAGGACGAAGTGCACAATTTATATTCTGCACTTCCTCCTAGGAACTAGAATAGGAACGAACGCGATATGTTTCCTTTTTTTAACAGTAAATGAGGAATCAAGGCCTCGACGATTACCGACTCCCATTGGCTGTGCAGCTGTGTTGCCCTCCCTCCTTTCACCCCTCCAATGGGCTAACGGTTACACACAAACCGCACGAAACGCGACAGCACAACTGTCATTTGGCGTTGTCATGTGATCGAGAGGCACCTCCAACGTCGTGCCGACCCAATTCGATGGCAATACAGCATGGCACTACGTCTTTCTTACACAATTGTTATGCAGACGTGTTCACCTTCCGATCTTATCCCCTCCAGTGGGCCGCCGGAAACTCACTAATCACACAAAACGCGATAGCATAGCCGTCACTCTGCGACGGTGTCATGTGAGCCAGAAGTACCTCCGCAATCGAGTGGGCCCAATCGGTAACAAGGCAGCATGGCAGTACCTCTTATTCACTCTAACTTACTCCGTATCACGTGATACACGTACGTTCTGAGTCCAGATAGACGGTAATGAATCAGATGTGTATCAGTACGTGTGAGAACACACGGCCGAAATACTCGCCGTATATCAGCTAGCGTGCGCCGTGTCCGGGACGAGGAATCTCATAGACGCGGCATGTCTTTTTAAACTTATACAATTGACTGTTTAGGAGGTAGTGCCATGCTGCATTACGCGACCGCCGTATTGTGATAGCATCGCATCGTCTTTCGTGCGGTTTTGTGAGTAGCCGCTGGCCCATTAGAGATGAGGAGGATAAGAGGGCTACGCATATGCATAACAATTTTGCGAATGTTTTTGGTCATCAAGTGCCACTGAATGTTCGTTGTACAATAAAAGGCCTTTTAGATTTTACTTCTTAAGACACGGTTTAAAGAGTGCGGAATGACAGAATGACAACTAAAAGCATGTGAAACAGCGCTCCAGGAAACGAGCATAACACTGGCGTAACGCTCACTCTTGCGTCTATTGTGCACCTTTCATTTCAAGATTATATTCGGTCTTAAGGAGTAAACCGTCTGTCACGCGTCTGTTTTGGTGCTAATCAATATTTGCAATTCGTCGTTTCTAACTAGAGTGTAATATGCCTATATTATTAACGATAGTTTCAATTAAAACTAAACTCTAAATATAAGAATACAAATTTTCAATTGTATTTTACACCTAAAATGTGCTATTTTTGGTCTGAGATCGATCGGAACGACCACGAATCACATTGATCATTCGCCTACCACCTACCTACGCGACAAGCTACAGTAGAAGCGCATATATTTACATGCTCAAAATATCCATATATAAATACTTATCACATTAGGTAAATGGGGGAAAATATTAAAATTAATAATGTGAAAAGCATTAAAGGGATGAGTGTTTTCTATGAATACTAAAGGAGCAATTAAGGATTAGGATTCCTTAACACCGCAATGGAACTAAAATAAAAAAAGCTAACGAAACGGTTCACGCGATGCTTTATTCGTAATTCAAAAAATCTCTTCACTTAATTCAACTTCCAAATCTTAATGCAAAAACCACACGCTAGTTCCAAATTCGAAAAAACATTTTAAAATCTTAATTCCAAATTTAAATTAAAATTTATTAACGAATATTCTAAATTTGGAATTTTTCAACTCTATAGTCTATGGACTATGGTAAAGGCACACGAGACTCGCTCGGGGCGCTCAAAATAAAAGTTTAATTTTGTGGCTGATAAGCACCGAAATTTTCAATGGCCTCCCCGCATTACGGCTGGTACTCCGCATGATTGTTAATTACGAATTATATTCCCTACTTGTGAGGCATTCGTTTTGGAAATTTGTCTGCAGACGATGGCAAGTTGAATAATTTTTTTTCACATTAATTAGCAAGCTAAATATTTGTTTTATTAATTAGCTTAGTTGGATTTTGAGTTAGTTGAACATTTACCTATAAGCTTCAAGGAGGTGGAATTCTGAGATACGTTGTTAGTATTTATGAAAGAGAGATATTGTAAGTAGTAAGTATAGAGGATAGGCCGATTAAAAAAGCGTGTGTGTGTGTATGTGTGTATTTAGGTACAATTTTTTTATTTTCAAAAGTATTTTGTCTGTTAATTGTACGAACACACTTGTATCATCATAGGGTGATCTTTTCCTACTGAGAGCGTTGCTCAGTAATACTTAAAAGACGTATTTCCTGCCTCTGGACCAGGAGCGCACCGGTGCGGTACGGAAAAATATGCTATAAATATGCCGTTCGTGGTATATTTTTCCGATTTGCCACCAATTATCGAGGGTCACCGAATTGGTTTTACCTACTTATAACAATAAAACTATTTTTACGGATTCTATCGCGGTTTATTTAATTGTTTAACTAGCCCTAACGCTACTAGATCTGCACTAGTCCCTGGCTAGGATCTAGCGGTAATGTTAATAAACAACTGCCACAAGTAAATTCCAAATAAAGAATTCTTTTTCGAAATCTATACTTATAATATAAAGCTGAAGACTCGTTGGTTTGTTTGTTGGAACGCTCTAATCTCACAAACTACTGGCCCGAATTGAAAAATTGTATTTGTGTTGAATAGTCAGTTCATCCAGGATTGCTGTTTACAATGATGATACGATGAATAGATGCCAGTAATTTATATTGCTGGTTCGAAGGTTTAACAACAAAACAAATGGTCCGGATAGGTGAGACGCTAGTTCGCAAACAAAACATTTTACTTCCAAAACACATTCATAAGAACAACTTAAACATTGTTTGAACAACTTAATATATCGTGGAAAAAAAATCCACATACATGACAAAGTAATCAGTTTCGGCGAGACGACACAAAGGAAAAATGTTGCTTTAAACAGCTTTGTTTTAAACAAAAGAACTTACCTGCATTGCTTGAATAGAGAACAATTTGGGTGCCCTGTTTTATTGCTTGTATCCTGCTGGGTCTCACACATTTGGAATTATTACAGAAAACATTTAAAAAGAAATTCGCTCTGACACTTCGGTTACATCGAAAATGTGATTATTGTGAATAAGATTTCAGTTAGGCTTATAACGTTGCCTAGCTTACACTTTTAGTGTCTGGACATGTTTTGGCCCCACCCAAATATTGGGAACAAAGGTAATACTTGAGAAAGCACGTAACATGTTCATGTGGCCATTTGTCTGGCTTTTACGGCAGTTGCAAAGTGCTAAAGTGAACGAATATTTTCGTCGCCAAGAAATTATGGAACTTATATTTTTTGTCACATAAAGAAGCAAACAAGCAGTTTGTGAATACCGACGTTATGGATGTTCCCCGCTTAGACCATTTTCTTCCTACCAATGGGCCACCGGACTCACAAATCGCACAAAATCCCACAGCCTTTTCGATACTGTTTTGAGTATACGATATGTGACGTTAGCGGTTTCTTAGTCAAAATGGTATAACTTTATAGCTATGCAAACAGTACCGTGTGTCGAAACTAGTCAAGGCATTACTCATGACAATATGACAATGATAATACGGTTGTATTTGCCGACTTCTGGCAGCGCCTACCATATCTATAGAGTAGAGCCAACTGCGCAGTGTCCTCTCTGTTACAATCTTACGGCAGTCGTACACGACGCGATAAATCAGACGCAGGACCGTCGGGTTTTATCCATGGCGTAACATCGCCAATTTCCCAAATGTTGCTAGAAATTTAAAAATCTCGGTAACATTTTTGGCCCTGAACTCCAACCTGGGACCACACAGCTATGGTTGATCATACATACACAACGAGGTCAAATCACCCCTCATAATGTGTTATTAGGTGTATGTGCTCCAATTGCTGTGTCATGCTCGAGTGCTATAAAACATACTTTCCTAACACGATTTCGGAAGTCGAGATAAGAATTAATGGATTAGCTGACATAAATGTGACGTCACTACACATATTTCAAGTGTTCGCATGGCTTTTCGCCCGGTTTAACATGACCTGGCTTGACTGGTAAACCACTAGACGCGGGGACCATTTTGTTTTGGTTTATGTCGTTATCTGATGGTATCAAGGGAAATTTTGGTGTATGCGTGGTCCGAGTCACGTTGAGGGTTGGATAAGGATCTGCCATTAGCATTTTCTTCAGCTTTTGTGTCTTGAGGTCATGTGTGTACACGCGACATGGCGACCTTATTGGGTCATGACGTGTATTATTCTAATTTATAACCGTATTAAAATATATTTCGTTATAAAATTATGTTACAAATATCATGAGTTGCCAGTGAAAAATTTGTTTCTGAATAAAAATTCGAAATTCAAAAGAGTAACACATGGCTACGTATATTTTGGAGGTATTTACCATTATTTGCTAAAATTCGAAATTTAAAACACAAAGCGGAGTACTTGGGTTACTGTCGGCGCTTACACACATCCACAGAACCATAGTTTACGCAGGTATGTTGCCTTCAACTCTGCAAATTCTATGCGGACTCATACAAAACCTACGATTAGTTATGGGTACATACCTAGCTTCACAATATATCTACTAACAGGGGCAAAAAAAATCTACTGTCTATGTGCATTTGCCACCTTCTTACATCCTCTCCAATGGGTTATCGGCCAATTGCAACCGTCAAAACGAAACACGAAAAGCGGCAGCATAGCCGACACATGTCGGTCGTACCAGCCCAATCTAGTTTCAATGCATCCTGCATCTTACATATACATCTACATACATACAGCTTGCATAGACGTTACATACATCATAATTATGATCATCATTATCAGCCCTTATCGGTCCACTGCTGGATATAGGCCTCTCTCAAAGAAAGCCAAGACGACCGAGACACTGCTACTCGCATCCAGCTCGGACCGGCTACTTCACGGAGATCATCTTCCCACCTGGTCGACCAACACTTCGTTTTTCTAAACGCGGTCTCCATTTCAGAACCTTACTGGCCCATCTGCCATCTGTTCTTCTGAGTGTGTGACCAGCCCATCGCCACTTCAGCGAGCCTATTCGTCGCGTGATATCGGATACTTTAGCTCTCTTACGTATTCTGTCGGACAGAGAAACACCCAACATAGCACGTTCAATAGCCCGTTGAGCTACCGCAGACATGCGGACCAGTCCTAAATTAGAGACCATGTTTCGGTCCTGTAGGTCATCACGGGGGGAACGCATTATTGGTATTGCAGTATAGGCGACGTGAGAATGTGACGAAGCTTCCGGAATGCTGCCCAACCCAACTGAATCATTTAATCGGCTTCCTTCTCGAATTTATATCTACTTAATTGCAATAATTGCCCGAGGTCCACGCATTCGTCTACGACTTCGAGAACAGCACCATCGACGTTGACCGGCCCAGAGATAACGTGTTCGTTGAACATGAGCTTTGTCTTGTCCAAGTTCATCCTAAGGCCGACACGTCGGGAGGGTTCATTTAGGCTGTGCAACATTTCCTGTAAGCTCTCCAACGATCTACAAACATACGCACTAAAAACACAAATCCTCCGTCTGATGCAGTCCGGTATAAAAAAGGCTGTAATAAGCAGGTAAAAGTAAGTTCGTATTATATTAATGGTTGTAAAGACACAAAAAGGGACTCCACACACCGCAAATATACAAATGCGTTAAACTAATCAATCACAACTTTGGTTCCGTAACTAAAATAATTGCACACTACACTGACAGCGAGATATACACAGGTTCAAGTTGACTGCTAGGTATAGAAACGATTGTTACGCGAAGTTAGTTGTTAGCTACGAAACAATCAACGGAGTTAGAGTACCACAACATAGACGTCAGTAATATTCATTTATTAGTTTGATACGTAAATATTTAGGAAAACGAGGCGTTGGCCGCTCGTTCACCAGGTGGGAAGACGATCTCCGTGCAGTAGCCGGTCCGGGATGGACGCTAGTAGCAGGAGATCGGTCGTCTTAGCATTCACTCCAAGAGCCCTATGTCCAGCAGTGGACCGATAAGGGTTGATAATGATACGTAAACATACATAAGTATACAAAGTGTTTGTTTGTCGTAGAATAGTGTCCTGAAAATTGATCGATTTTCTGACGTTGTCAGAACGATCGGGGAGGTACTTGTAGCTCGCAATATACCGTGTCTTGTAGGGTTTGTGACTTTCCGTAGGCTGCCGACACCACTTTTTTACTACAAAAGTGCTGAATCTTGTGGGACCGCATTCTGGTAAACTTGTTCTTAGTGGCATGACTTGTATAAATCTTAGTGTATAAATATTTGAACTGAATAAATAGCTTAGTGTACGCTAAAATAAATCACGAAATGCAAAATCAATTTTTTTGAAAAAAAAAGAAGAAAATTATAGCGTTTTTAAGCACTCACAACGGAACCCTGTTCCTGTTGAATGTGTACGTGTATGTGAGGTCTGTTTTGTAAAAATACGCCGAAACAAAAGTCCTAGTTGTTTATTGTCGTAGCATTCATTTTGTTTTTTTTTTCGGACCTCAATTTTTGCTGCGGAACCGAAGAGAAGCCTAATACAGCTTCATCGGTCATTCATTCATTGCTAGTAGTGCTGGAGGGGGGGGGGGAGGCTTTTGGACATCCATCCCACAAAACGAGAAATCTGTTGATGACTACTGACACCCATAAACAGCCATAACAGTAATTTAAGTGTTGCTCTCTCTATCACCCATCCCCACAGTTAAATTATTAGCCGTTCGAAATACTATAGGCAGGCAGATGTCGATCAGCTGACACGAGCTTCGCATACACTGCTTGACACACAGTCGGGTAAACGTTTTAAAATGTGCCCACAGTATTGATCACACAATTAACGAGGGTTTACGAAACCCTCGGGGTTTGATTCATTAAACGCAATACATCGCCCCCTCATGTTCCCAAATACGAGCGTTCGGAATAGACGCAGAGGGGACATGCCGCACGAAGATACAAGGTTCTCGTACTGGCTTGAAATTAATAGTGATCGAGTAGATGTAAATTGGGATTTTGGAGAAGTTGAATCGGGTTATCACGATCGGAGTCGAAGTCCTTTGGTGACACCCACAGAAATCCAAAAAGAATGGGACCGTGCATCCACTGTTCTGCAAACTAGTAGCCAAAACGTACACTTATCTCCGCAACAAACCAATCCAAGGATAAACAACACGTACTTCTCCGTAAATGCTGGGATATAAATTTTCTACTAAGGCGCTCTTTATGACAGTTAAATTAATGTCTATATATCGTGAACCGTTCACCGTGCTATACGATATATATACGATATGCGGATACATCGTCGTTTTCGCACTTTCACACTGAACGTGGCAACGCACACACAGGATATACAACATACACACATTTTGTCTAACTGATGCCATGAAAGTATTTGTAAAATTAATAATGTAAATGCAAAAACATTGCTCTTGGATTTGATCGTTTAAAATAATTATGACCCCTAATACATTTGTAAATTTAACAAACACTAGCTAATAAATTATGACCCCTAATACATTTGTAAATTTAACAAAAGCTGGCTTCGCCCGTGTGTAACGGGGCCATCAAATAATACACTGAAACCTATCTCGGGAATCGTTCTATCCATTGGAGAAAACCACACAAAGTACCTTCAGTATATTTTGAGGAATATTATTACATAGAGACAAGTAGCTTTTGGGGACTGTTTTATAAAATTTATGGTTAGATAGGTAAATCAAAGGAAATAAATCATTGATCCGGTAATGGGATTTTGGTTCTGTTTCTTACTTTCACAAAGCCGAAACGTCGTAGGTATTAAACGTCATCGACGCTGCTGTCGCGTCTACGTTACGCGTTCACCGCGAAACGTATTTTGATAATACATCGCGAGCACGCGAGCTCAGCACACGTGACTTCTCCACGACAAATGCAAATGAATAGCTTTCGGTTTAAATAGCTACAGGCTGATGCTTTGATGCTACAAAAAAAAACTATGCTGTCTGCTCCGACACGTCGGAAGAGTGGTGTTTACTAGAACGAATGTGATTCGGAAGTCAAATGCGTTCAAGAGACGTAAGCGAAGTAGAGTGGTAAAGATTCACGGTGATTATCAATGTACGGGGGGTACATACAACACTCTCAGACGGGTGAAAGAACTCGCGCGCGGTAGTCTCGGAATTACCGGTATTCCTAGACTACCGGTACGAAGAATCACGAATCGTGTTGGAATTAGTCCCTACACTGAAAATGTCGTTCGGACTTTTTGTAGTCGAGTGTGTGAGCTGTTTCTGACTTTTTGTCATTGATTTACAAAAGTACAAAATATAAGATTGCATACTGAATTGTCATTCTATGAAGTCCGATTTATTGCATAAATATACAGTGTAGTAAATTCAATCGTACGCGCATGATTTTAAGTCGTTTTTCCAAAACAAATTTCCTTTAAAAAAAGTGCTAAATTATACATATTTTTACAAAGTTAATGTAACCTGCATTATTTTTAGTTTATTTTAAAAGTGCATAATTTGACATGTGGACATGTTTTATACGAACGATATTGTGAAGCAGTCTTGTATCATGGTATTTTTGTAAATCAATATGGTAGTTATACTATTTACGTAGTTATTCCTAGGCTTAATAATTAGGCATCAAACTTATATTATTAGTTTAATTTTAATTAAAAATACTCCATAACCTCCTTCACTAGTGTACTACAAACTTTTTAATGACCACCCAAAAAGAAGGCACTCTGTATAACCATAGCGCAAATTCGGGCTCGCCGTGCCAGGCGCCGGCACCCTGTATAATTGCACGTCCATGTGTGTATGAGTTGTATGACTGATACCTCGCTAACTTTTAACTGTTCGCTACAGAGCATTTGTATAGTTTTTAATTTTTTTTAACGGATCGTTTTGTTTGTTTCACGGAAGTTGCGAAATTGTTGAATATGAGTGCCTATGTGTGTGTAAACACATGCGTACGTGTGTAAGGATATAATGTTCGTAATTGTATGGGAAACGTAAGTCTGTAACAGCATATGAATGCTATATCTTCCTTAATTCTTAGTACTGGTACTTTATTATTTAGTACTTAAAATAATGACCACCCGCAATTTTATATCTTGATGTTTTTCGACGCCACTCCGTCTTCCTCGTGGTCTAGTGGTGAGCATATTCAATCACTGTCGTGAGATCCAGGACTCGCGTCCTGGGTCGGAGCCAAGTGGGGTTTTCCAATATCTAGTAACAGTCCGATCTGGTATCTCTCCGGTTGTGTTGGATTGCCGTCCCATCGGAATAAGAGAATTTAAATTCTTTGTGTACAGGGGAATACCAAAACCGTCTTGACACCTAAGACACTTTTAGCATTCCCCAATACACTTTAATGAAATCGTCACAGATTCCACATGGTATCATGATAGCTGTCAATGTTGGCTTCACAGGTGTAGCAGCGGCGGAGTGTTTCGAGCGAAGCCTGCTAAAGATGCCATCGAATATTTGCCACGTGTCCGAAACAAAAACCAATAGACAACATTAAGTTTAGAAAGTCAAAGACAAATACTTATTAACACAAACGGCGGTCTAATAGATTTTTTACATGGGATTAGATATTGCGACTCGACAGCGTAAAATCAGATTCCAATTTGGGTAATGTTCTAAAAACATGTTCCGCAAGAGATCCGTGCAATTTTCGGCCAAAGTGTGGAAACAGTAAGTGGCGAAAACGATTTAACGGTTCATTAAGGGATAGCGCACAACACTACGCTATAATTCTTATAGTGTTGTTTTAAAAATATCTAACTTATTAGTACGAGATTAAAAAGAATCCCATCAATGGAGGGATTCGAAATTTAGTACGGTTAAAGATTAAATGGGGAAGATATGCAGAAAACGAATATATAATAATAATTTTAATCTATAGAAATAATATACAGCTAAAGAATTTGTTATTTTATTTATTTGAACAGGCAAATCTCAGGAAGTACTGGCCCGAATTGAAAAAAAATATTTTTGTGTCGAATTGTCCGAGTTGCGCCAGTGTAACCGCGGGGCGATGCTAGTTATAACGCACACTACGAAATGCACACGGTGCTCATGTTTAAAACCCAGTGCAAGTGTCAAACACTTACGGTACCAGACAAGTCAAACACGTACGGTACCAGACAAGTCAAACACGTACGGTACCAGACAAGTCAAACACGTACGGTACCAGACAAGTCAAAGAAGAAGAAAATACAGTAGGAATGTAAATAATTTTTATTAATCACAAAAATATCATCAATGCAATGTTGCGACCAATGTAGGGCGCCACTCAGCATTTGTCACGTCACTGTATGATGACAGGACGCTGATTTTTCGGACACGCCTAAAATTTGGCATTTAGTTTTTATTTAAAGACTATTTAAGACTGAATTTCGACCCCTGTGCGGTCACTTGTACAGTTTAAGTATAACTACACCGTTACTTTTTCTTTGTTTCAGTCAAAATCTTCATTATCAAAGGTCGAGCCCAACCTGGGACACGTCCACGGAGATGTTAAAAACTCGCCTCCATCCAGCTCTATCTTCAGCCTGTCTTAGGCCTGCGGGCATCTAAACCAGCGTATTTTTTTCGGACCTGAGCGCATGCTATGGAAGACCGTTACGATGAATACCGACATCCGTAAACATCGGCACAAATAAATAGTCTTACCTCTTCTCCTCAAATAAGCCACACGCTACGCAGAAACTACATGAAATACGACAGCATAGCTACCACTTCGCGGCGGTGTTGTGTGAGCGCAGTTATTTCAGATCGCCAGAGAAAAATTACAGTGTTACCAGCTAAAAAATACCTTATATATATAATAAAATATAATTTAATAACGGAATAAAAAATAATTTTCATTTTTACTAGGTACAGTAGTTTTACAGCGAAAATATTCGACTACATAAAAAATTAAAACAACATTTACTTCGTTTGTTTGATGTTTATCACTTTTTTACTGTTTTTTTTACTAAGTGCAACAAATGATTTTTGTTAAAGGAATAAATGTTATATGAACATATCCATGTTATTCATCTACTTTATAAGGATGATCTCGTGTTGCGCCCTGTCTTTGTCTGAAGCAGATAGTGTAAATAAAAAAAATAGTATTCTTCTCAGCCAGTTTCTGCTAGATCGGTCTCCTATGCGTAGGCGTTCTCCGCGAAAATTGTGTATAACTCTCTCCGTTTTTGCAGAACCTGTTATTGCGATTGAAGTTCGCAGACTAATAAAACACACAGCTTTGTTTATATGAATGAGAACTTATCTAGAATTGGTGCTGGTTTCCCTTCTGGGTTGCAGGGGTTAAATGGTAGTCGCTTTTACACATAAAAGCAGCCGACCAAGATGTCATAGAAAAACGAGAAAGCTAGGGCAGAAAAGTAGGTACCTATGTCTCTGGCTAATATTGACTTACGTGATTATTAATACGAACTATATTGTGTACACCGCTTATGAACCAGGGTACTTGACCCGCTGTTGACATGCAGGCCTCGTGTCACCGTGCCAGCCCTGGACCGTGGGACTCGGAATGCAATCGCAAATCGATTTTGACCAGAATCGATTTTTTAATAACGGTCACACTTACGTGGCAATAGAAAATCTTGCGGCGTTTGTTCATTCAAGCTTCAACTGTCGTTTCATAAGCCACGACCATTCACGCTGACCTGTGTCCAGTGGCCGCCACTGATCTCTATATATGGATAGGTAATGATTTAGTACGCCACGTAGAATAAAGCAACCGAGTTATTGAATGAACTAAAATATAGCTGAGATCGTATACGTCCTTTGCTTAAATTCTGGTAGTTCATATCAGAGCGAGAATTTTGGATAAAATATGATCTTCCAGAACTCTGATGTTAGAGGAAAAGTGATACTTGATTTTCCAACTCCTTCTTACACTATATTTTTGAAATACTCCCATACGCATCAGCTATCCATTTACAGACCTGCGTCCGCGTTCAGCTTTATGCATCGAGCCGGAGGGGAGGGACGGGTCAAGCTACACTGGTCGTTCGATATATTGTCATCGGTCACACGATTTCACTGTCCAGCGACGTGACGAGTTACGCGTGGTCGCTATTTTTATTTCTGCCAATGACTTGTTAAGGCGGTGACGATTGCAATACCGCGTGTATCACTCTTAACCCCTTGACTTAAGGTCTATTATGTGAACGTTTTAATGACTGGGAGTGTGTTTTTTTCGACGCACGCCCACCGTGGGCCGAGTGGATTACATCTTTATGTCATCATATCTATAAAAAATTGGTTTCTGTATGTTGTAAGATTGGACTGATATGTGTTGAGCGTTGATATTTGAAATGGTGCGGTTTTTTTACGCGTATCACTTTGAGCGCGCGTTTGTCATAATCCTAATGGGAATAATGCGAAAGTGTATGTATGTTTGTGGGATAACAAGGTGTCGGGAAAAAAGTACTCAACTATGTTTTATAGTATTGGGGCAAATGAAAAGTCGGGTTACCGAAAGGCGAGTGATTACCAACGTTCACAAACAACTGCAACACCAGAGATGTCGCAGTTACTATGCCTTTGAGATGATTGAACTTGGCAATATTTTCTAACAAAAAATAGAATTTAAGAAGATAAACTACCATCATAAATAGGTCCCATTAATCATAAATATAAACATTTCGTATGTTTAAATGTTGTGTTAATTGTCTTGACAGAGTACGGTTTAAAAATTTCATTTCTTATTATTGTTTCATTAATATGGAAAATGTTTTTGGATCAGGTGATTGTCCGACTAACGTTACGGCGATTGATGAGGGGTACACGCTTGACTGCGGAGTAGGTTGGTAAATGCAATGAAGTTGAGAGGGACAGGATAAGCTAGGGAAGATAAAAGTAGAGAGAGATATATTTTTCGTATATTATAGTAGAGACAAGAAAGAAATTGTGTCTTTGCACTCTGCAAGGACACAATTTCTTTTTCTCTTTCTCATATACCTTAAATTTTGTATAACTAAAGAAGTTTTACTTCGATCGTGCTGTCTAACACTCACACTCGTATTTTTTTTACTTCGCTAAGTCAGTACGTTTGTAAAAAAATTGAAGCATGTGTGGGCGAGCTTCAGGGCTCAAGCCTGGCGGCTGCGGTATGGTGTGCTAGAGGACCAACGGTTACCTCAAAGAGTTGGGGCTATCTGACCGAGAGCAAGGCTGCTGAACCTCCCCTTCCCGCGCCGGGGCCATGTAGCGATAATGCTTTCATTTGTAAAGGTGTGTAGACTACTGGTAATGTAGATTCTTGGATGAATACGCGAGAAACGCAAACTTTGGTTATCCGAAGTTTGCGTTTCTATTATATCCCTGTAAATGTATTTAGATTCTTTTGAAATGAAATAGGCGCAAACGTGCAGGTGCGTAGTGACTAGCGCCGCCGTTAGACATTCCCAAGACTAGTCGTCTGTCAGTCGCGTTGTCGGCCTTTAAAGAATAGGTATGCTCTTTTCTTGAAGACCTCTAAGTTGTATCGGATCGGAAATACCGAGGGTGACAGCTGGTCTACAGTACTTTAAAGCGCGGCAAGAAGCGCCAGCAGGGCCTCTCATAATCGGAACACCTCTGTAATCTGAACGGCTCACCTCCGCCCGCTTCTTCACCATCAACAGTACACATCACACAGTTCACAAGTTCTCAACAGTTGCTGTACTGAATAGGTGTCGCGCGCATTCATTTTCGTTACTTTATCCGCTATTTCTTGTAGCAAATCTAGCGAACTTTTAGAAGAGGTGTGATGCATTACCACCGGGTTTAGCCGACGCGACCGTTGAGGTATCTATCGCTTACGTCGCACCATCGTAAAGTAGCTTATGCTGTCGTGTTTCATGGGGTTTGCGGGCCCTTACCAGCTGGTGGTCTATTGAAGGGAGGAGGAATAGATTCCAGTGCATCTGTATGACAAGAAGAATACTCGTTTGCCCCGCTACATTATATAAAAAGTGTGTTTTATTTCATAGGAACTTCCCTAAAGATTTTTTTAATAGCGAAAGGGGAGAAACGAAAAATCGGAGCCTTTTGATGACTAGCAACGCCCATAGACATTCGCATGATTGTCACGCAGATGGGTTGCCTTCCTATTATCCTCCCTCAATGGGCCGTCGGCTACTCACAAGCCGCACGAAACGCGACAGCGACGCTGTCACTTTACGCCGGTACCAAGTGAGCGAAAGGTACTTCCCGGTCGTGACGACACAATTCCTTCGAAAAGGAGGATACAGTGTCATACACCACTGATTCTTTTCACTATTATCCGAACGTACCACGAACCCAAAAAAAGGGGGAAGGGTAAAATTTTCGGAATTCGGTTTAGAGGGGTCCTGCTGTATATGCCTATGATAGATTCGTTCAATATATCGCATTGACTCGGAGGGCAGGAACGGCGGAGCAATTGGAAGCCGTCACTCTCGTGAGATGAGCGCCGATACGCCGTCTGTACACAACTTAATAATGCCAATATGATTATAACCGAGCTGCGGTGCGACTGTGAAACAGGACGGATACGTGTATGGCTAGTTTACATATGAGAATTAAACGAGTCGGCTTCGAAGGCGATAAAGAAAAGCAGTAAGAAATAATTAGCATTCCGTTCTTATTATTTCTCACTGTTGCTTTCGTAAAGGGCACTAATTAGATTAAGACCATTCCAAATCAGTCCCTAGCTAAAAAAACATGGAACTGAACCTTTAACAGACTATGCACTTAATGTTAGAGTAGTTACTGTGTTATCTATTAATATCATATTCATAAAGCGTATATTGGTGCTTATTCAATATTTAAGTTGGCATTCTTTTTTTGTACAAAACGTCCAAGTTTTTTGGAGACAGATAAATTAGGAATCTTTTATTAGATCCTGCTCACAGGCCACACAGACCAAAATACCATCAGGCCGATAATATGTTAGCAAGCGTCCATCCGCAGCAAAATTTTAATAAAGCAATGACAATACATAAACAAATGGATATATAGCAAAATAGATTAGACATATTAAATTATAGAATATAATTTACCATTCGGCAGTCTATGTACCGAAGGGAAGCCCAGATATTATACAGAACCACCGAAATCGAACGACACAATAGCACAGTATCGAAACAAAAAATCGAATATTTGAGTGACAGGACCGCCGAATCGATATCGATACACGATAACAACAAAGCCGCCGGCCCATCACTGACAGGACGAGAAGCGTGTGCTACGTGTGAATGCTATCGTATCGAGATGTATCGATAAGTCGGCCATTACTAGCGAACCAAATATCACGAAATTAACAGATATCGATCTATATTGTAACATATAAAGGTACGGCGCAACACTATGCTATCTACATCGATATGGCTCAGCGTTTTACCGACATATGCTGGCACATTCCTAAATCATTGTTAATGTTTAAGCAACTTGTTTATAAATCGGGCTGGCACGACTGGGGAAGTACTTATCACTTATATATCATCGTGAAGTGGTTGCTATCTCGCATTAATTCCATTTGAGCTCGTTCTTTTATTTTAAAACACAAAAGCTATTTTACGTGTATGAAATCGCAGGGCACAGCTAGTCACTACACAATTATATAAAATAAAAGTATAAATACACATTTATTATAAGTTATAACTACATTGTCGTTATAGCCTACATTTATATCAAAAGTAAGTCATATAAAAGATTACCTTCTTCTCGCTTATCTGTCGGTGTATTTCGTGCCAGTATGCGCACCTAAAAATATCACTCTCATAATTTATCTCAAACGGAAATAAGTATAACTTCAAAAGGAATAAATTATGTAAAATGTACATTTGAGTAGCAGGAGATCGGTCGTCTTGGCGTTCATTGAGAGTGGCCTATGTCGAACAGTGGACCGATAAGGGCTGATAACGATGATGATGTCATGATGTACATCTTTCATAAAATCTTCATGGACTGAAATTGTCGTCGTCTCTGCTGGTCAGGTCTCCTAATTGAAGACTTAAAAGTAGAAAATATCTAGAAGGCACGCGATTCAAATAACTTAAAACTCCGTGCCTCGAAGAGTAAAATAGGTAAGCCCTTGGTTCTGCGGCTGACTTCTCGCCACTCGTGTTCAGGGCGTCCTACTAGAAGCGGAGAGAGGAGTCTTTGCGTGTTTAGCAAGAGGTAGTGCCTTGACAGTGGCGATACCTCTTTCTCACATGACACCAATGTGACAGCTTCGTTGTCACATTTTATCCGGTTTGCGTGTACCTGGTGGCCCATTGGAGGGGAGGAAGAAAAGAATGAATCGCATCTGCATAACAATTATATGGACTGCTGGTATATGAGACAATCATATAAAAAAACTGTGTTTATAAATAAAACCCAAATTTAGTATATATGCGTTCATTAGTTTTGGGGTGAAATAATTTTTTGCGTCTAAAGTAGGATTGATTTAAAATATATTTTTTGAACCATTTAAAAGGCAAATAGACGAAAATGTACGTTGCGGGTTCTTTGACCTCTGATCGGCGCGTGCGCAGTTCTGGCTCGTCATCTCTCAACGAGAGATACATCTATAGGATAACGATGCATTGTGCTAGACAATCATCATTATCAATCCAATGATACACTGCAATTTCAAATACCAAGAAGTCCAATCATGTGTTATTGTAGTATAAGGGCAGAAGCAAGCAGCCTTTCCCACCCGTCCTCGCACGACTCACGCGACGCAGAAAATCGCATGAAACGCGACAGCATAGCTATCACTTTAGGGCAGTATCATGTGAGCGAGCGGTGCTGTTGCTCAGTTAACAATGCCCTCCATCAATAGCATGGTAGTCGCTATTCCACCCTTTCTATAACAAACGAGAAATCGGTACCATATGGTGATTACTAAGACCCATTAACATCAAAATAATATGCAGGTAAGTCTTTTCTTTCCCGTACGCCGAATGAGCCACCGTCTACTCACAGACCCCACGAAACTTGTGATAGCATAACTTTTGCTTTACGCTGGCATTATGGGGGCGAGAGGTACTATCCCAGTTGTGTCGGCCCAATTCAGCTGCAAAAAAAATCACGACACCTCTATATAAGAAATGCAGGCAAATCCGCGAGTATCGACTAGCTATAGACACCGTCACAATAACAGCTGACCAGTTCAACGTCCTGTCCATTAAAAAGTTTCGGGCCAGAGAAGTGGGTAGATTTGAAAATACAATGTCAATAGCCGCCGGCCGAACCTGCCCTACGCGCCCTTGGCTTGAGATAAAAATAGGGCGGTGGAGATGACCACCCCCATACACCCCCTGCCCCCCGCCTCCTACTGCCCATTACGTTAAATATAAACTCATAGCTGCCCCGTGTTAACTTTACTTGCAACTTAATCCTAGCCGACGGCGAAAAACAGACTATATGAATGAAAATGTTAACTATGTGTATAGCAGAAGAAGATGGGGATTTTGATTTTAGATTCTTTGTAGCATAAGTTATGGCCTGTGCTGAGATTACTTTTATGAAAAAACTGAAAGATAGTAAGGGGGAATAAATAATCTATTGTACGCTATATAAACATTATGCATTTTTTTTTTTTTTTTAGATAAATCCCAAACATCAAACGCCTTCTTCCCTATTTATTCTTATTTTTATGGGTGACACCTGAGCTTAACCAAAGGTCAAGCCATATTTTTTAAGTACAGAACCAGAAATTAACCCCAAATTCGCTTTAGTACGAACCGTGCAAATGCTATCATTTCCGGTAATTGGCTTTACATATTCTAGTCCAATAGGCAATGGGCACAAAACGCAGCAACTAAAGTTTGTCAAATATTATGTAGTAAAAGTTATAAAATTTTATTTCAAAAGTATATTTTAGTTAGCCTTGACGCGATTTTTTAATTTAACACAGCTCAACAAAAATCACGCAACCACTGCTTAATATCATGCCGCATTAACTTGAAACATGTTATGTAAAGAAAACGCTTGCCACTTAAAAACTCTCTAAATACAAGAAACATTGGCGGGAAAGATGAATAAATATTTAAAACAAAAAACATACTGGTTGGAAAGATTAGAAACACAAGAAAAACTGTCTGACTTGAATAAATAAATAAATTTTATATACCACATTACATTAAATAATTGTGGAAATACCACAATTATTTAATATCAATTTATTTTTACGACCGTTTTCGACTTATCATCTGATCTGGTTTGATGATTGACCAGGTGATGATAAGTCCAAAAAGAATGTTTATTTATTTATTTAAGTGTTAACATTAAATTCCATCAAGAAGTGATAATACATTCAATCAACTATAAAACTGTCTATGTAGTGAGTAAAAAATCTCCCTAAACACTCCTAAAAGTTCTCGGAGGTATTTTTAGCCGGCAACTTTGCGGAATATCAGCTGATCGTAAAACTGTCTCCCAGCGCGACGACCTTGAGCCCGCGACCCCACTATTGAAATTAAAAAGAACTCCCGAGGTTACTGGCACTTTGCACTTTAAAAATGGAATCACCCACGAGATTTGGCGCGAATCATTTGACAAAATACTTTTTAAAAGTTACAAAAGTTTGAGGAAATATGATACACACACTTTTATCAACGGATTTAGTCATATAAATTGGGACCTACAATGTATTGAAGATCACATTTTTCATTTTGACTTAAATCGTTTCTATTATTTTTATGTATTCCATATTCTTTTGATTCAGTTGTAGCTATTTATAAATATGACTTACAATATAAAGCTGAGTTTTGGTTATTTATTTAAACGTGTTAATCGAAGATTCGGAAAAATCTTATTGTGTTGAATAGTCCATTTATCGAGGAAGACTATGGACAATACACCATAACGCTACAACTAACAGGACCGGAGTTATGGGGGAGAAGCTAGTCCAGTATATAATTCCCGTTCACACATAGCTCTTATGTCACGAAGACTGTGAAGACACAATGAGGAATAGTAAATATTATTGTAACATTTCTATTTGGAGTATCATTCGCTCATAAGGGGTTAGTAACCATTTTTACTTAAATCTATTTTAGTATTTACATTTATCTATTTCTTTATTAATATATAATTTATGTAGCTAAATATAAGCAATATAAGAAAATTTGCGTTCTGATTTTATGTAAGGATAAAAAAATTACGACAAAGGATAAAACAACGAGCAGTAGACGTAAGGAATGTAATGAGAGCTTGGGAAACTTTATACTCATTCTACGAGTAAAGTTAATTCATTGGAGTTCAAAATTTAGGGTCATGACTTCATCTTTGTCATTTGCCGTCGGTAGACCAGCTATGGATCCATATTACTAACGCTCTTCTCACATCAAACCTTTTTTTTTGTTGACGGGGGGAGACGCATTTAGGCGCCTTCACCGGCCCTGCGTGGGGTCCAGTGGTGTGTGGGACTCATGGCACATGATAGTGCCGAATACCCACAAAAACCACCGTGCGTGCCATCAGTGCCGCCCTTGGTGAGGTGCCCCGGAACAACAACCATCGGCGCACTTCGACGCCTTGTCGGCCTCCTATGGGACCAATTCCACCTCCACAGATGGGGTTGCCCAGCATTACAGGACAACCTCACCAACTTTGGGACAATGCATTGGGATGAGGTTCCCATCGTCGCCCCTTGCTCCGTGCGCAAAAGCGCCACCTCCTGTTGCCCTTAGGTCCCCTCTTCTTATAAGATGGGTACCGAGAACGATTCCTCCTACTGATCTTTAAGCCTCCTCTTCTTATGAGAGGGGTGCAAAGATCCCCCTCGATTCAATTGGCTTCGCCTGGATTCACCCCAGGCTACTAAGCCCCATCGCCACGACAAGGCTTGAACAATGGTGGGGTCTCTCAACATACCTGGACCGACAACTGCAATAATGCCGTGAAGAAGAGCCTACTTAAACGAAACAATTTGTGAAATGGCAAATGAAACGACTACTTTTTTTTACCTTCATATTCAGTAATAATACGTTTTGTATTTGAGACGGCCAATTAGTCTCAAAATATTGACGTGCGCTTAGACTAGCATCTCAGCTGAGCAGAAACACAATGCTGGGCTATAAAGAAAATAGTTTAGAAACAAATACCTATATATATCCGCGATTGTCGTATTATTTTGTATCCTTCTTTATTCAAAATTTGAATTAATGTTTTATAGCACGGTATATAAAAATCAAATATCGAATCATTTTTTTACAAAAAGTGACCAGTACGCTAAGATTTGATGACAAAAATATTCACACGTAAAAAGGTTGTCCACGTTATTTCCTATACCTAACACAATAGGAGGCCAATGTCCACCGTGATCCATTGATTCGGCTTTCTTTAAGAAATCACGTCCTACGCCGGAAGACGATTTGACGCGCATCACGCAGACCAGAACACGCTGGCTCTACCATGACTCTACATACAATCATCGACACTGTTCCCTTGTGATACGGTCTATAATGAAAAAATCCTACTTTAAAAATGCGTTTCCTTTGCAACTTCAATAATGTACTTTATGTGTACGTAATAAAGCCGATATTACATTGTACACTGTGTTGGGTATGGTATTTCTGCTCCTCATTCGTTCCTTCACGCCCGAGTGATGGGGGGTGTAAGCGGCAAGTCACCGGCAGATGACGTTCCGCCCTGATAGATGTGATAGCTTGTTTTTTCTATCATTAAAATGTAATACATTAAAGTTTTTAACGATGATTAGAAACACTTCAAGTGAATTCCATAGATAAAAAAATAAAAGAGCAAAGACGACCGGTAATCGTAAACGTGGGTGACGTGAGGAAAAAAGCTCTGCTTTTTACTCTACCATAGAATGTTTTTTTAATCTATATTGTCTAGTGGTTTTTAATCTATGCTTAAACAATGGACGCAAAACTGTCAAAAGAATACTTGAATCAATTTTACAACGTTTAAAAAACTTTATCCCAAAGTTTTTATACAAGTCTTCATTGAACAGTTTCTATATTAAAAGTTAAGAAATATTTTCCATGTGTATGAGACACCTGGAAATTATAAAACAGATTTCCACATTTGAACGGAGTCGGGATCGAACCCATATTTACCTGCCCGTAGCTTATGTACCCTACCAACTGGGCAGCCATTTTATATTCATTATCATCAGCCTTCATCTATCCACTGAGTTTGCTTGTGTCTAAGCCTAACTACGGTAAACTTCTGTGTAATAGTTATTCTAAATCTTTCTCTATTTTTTGTGATTTTATTAAATACTTAGCTAATTAAATAGTTAAAAGTGTAGGCTGTTAAAACACGTATATGGAGAGGACATCAACATAACAGACATGAAGATGCGTTGCCCTCATTGGCTCTTCGCCACCAACAGGCCATCGGGTAGTCACAAACCGTACACGACAGCTTAGCTGTCATTTTACTGTGGTATAATATGAGTGATAGGTCGAGCCTATTTATGTATATTAAAATAAATGATCAGACCTAATGAGTTTGTTTCGGCGATTCTTCTTAAGTCGTGGGTCTAGGGTTGAATCGTGGTAGATTAAAGTTGTTGTAGATTTGGTAGAAATTATCTATAATAAGTATTATAAATAATTCCTACCAAATCGGTCTAGCCATTTAGGAGTTGACAACACTGCATAGGGATTTTTTTCCAGAGTATTCATTTTAATGACACAAAATATAGGACAATCCTTAAGTACACTTATATTTTTGAATTAATTCAGATATAAAATTATTAAAATGTCCGAATTAAATAGGATAAAAATGTTTACTCTGAGTGATGAAGAGATTAGATAGAGATCTATACTTGATACAAAACAAAGTCCCCATGAGCATTTCGAGTGTATTTTCACAAAATCTACTGAGTGGAATTCAGGCAGTTTTCATCAATGGATAGAACGATAGCCGTGGAATCTGTTCTGTTAATCTAGCTGGTTCTGTTATACGCGGGCGAAGCAGGGGCGGATCGCTAGTATAATATATATCATATTATACGCCACGGCGGCTTTTTGTAGGCCTATATTGGATATGAAGTTCCGTAGTACATTACTTTGATGCGAGATGCGTCTATATGTTTTTATGTCGCCTTTTGAGACTAATTACATAATTAGGGATGCTCTTTTACAAATGGAATAATAAAAAATATCATATATATAAAGTCTAGGCAGCGTTCACAACGTTAGTTATAGGAACAGGTAGTGCTATGCTGCTTAGGAGGATGTAGTGCCATGCATGGTGCATGACACTACATCTTCCTGTGCAACGCAATTGGGTCGGCACGACCGGGGACGTACCTCTCGCTCACTTGACATCTGCGTAAAGTGACAGCGTCGCTGTCGCGTTTCATGCAGTTTGTGAGTAGCCGACGATTCATTGAGGGAGGATGATAGGAGCGCAACGCACCTGCGTAACAATCATGCGGATGTCCATGGGCGTCACTAGTCATCAAAAGACGCCAAATTCTCGTTTGCCCCTTATGCTTACGGTTAGAAAAAAAGATACTTCCTGAAGATACAAAATATCTCTAATAGAAAACGATTCCTGAAGTGTAAAAACATTTGTGTATTCTGGATAATTGTTAATTTAATATTGAAAATTTCCAAATATGTCAAGAAGGAGTCGGACACTTCAAGAGGATTGGGGAAGTTTATTGCAATCTAGATGAACTGATTAACGTAGTAATCACACTTGAAAAAAAATGCTTCCTGCACACTCGTAAAAAAAAAAATACCACAATGGCTTGACAATTACAGCGGTGTATAACACAATAATTGAACGTTACATTTAAAATTTAATTACTTTACAATTTATCACTAAAATGTTCTTCAATGCTATAATAATTTTTATCCATTTCTTTAAATCTTTGCAACTTCTTGGTAGCTTGATAATTTTTTTGGAGTTACACAAACTATACTTTTCTTTCAGATCTTATTCGTTTTATGATTATGTGAATATAGCTTCGTGTTATCTCTCATATTTCGCACGTTCGATTCGTTCGTCTTCACTCCTTATTATATGAATAATCATAGAAATATAGGCATTTCAATTTTTTATCTCTTTCGAGCTCTAACAGAACACCCACACATATACAGATCCACCCATATACAGATATACAGATATGCGTTCCCACAGCACACACATATACACACTTGATTTTGAACACGTGTGTTTAAAACAAGTGTGTGTGTAAAATAATAATAATTCCATATATATGTTTAAATCTTGGATTACGCTTTAATATTAGGTTGTAGGTATATGTGAGCTCGTTGAATTCTTTCACATATGACTACGTGAACGTGACGCTCGTAGCGTACTACGACACGTAGCACATGTGAATCTACGTGCGAGCTCGGTAGAATTATGGCGTTTAAATTTGAAGTAAACGAGTTTAAATTAATAAACGTATTTTCATCTAATGTACGAGTATTCTAGTAATTTAAATTAGTATTTATTTAAAAAATAGGTAGAGATAAAAAACGATTGGGTGAAAATATCTTCAACTTATTATAACGTTATTCTCGTAACATCTCTCGTTGGAATCTATGAAACTATTTTACTAACCTAATACATACTACAATCATAATATTTTCGACAGTAATGACAGTGTAATTGAAATTACAAATATATTAACTTCTGTCACAAGAAATTTTATTGTTTTCTTGTGTTCGCATTCAATTTTGTGACATTTAGAAAACGAGCAAATTGCTGTAGATTACCTGTGCAATTTACGTACGGTACGGTAGTTCTGTAGATGCGCAAGTAGCACCTAACAAAAGTCCTTAGGGTACTTAGCACAGGGCTAGCTTAACGCCCTGTGATAAGTCCACAGATTATTATTTAAAAAAGAAAGTTGGGAAGGCCGGAATTCAGTCAATATATTCTGTATTCAAAGTGATGAGTGACCTTCTAGCACCAGCTTAACAGCGATACAATGATACGGCGACACTTCAATTAAAATCATACACAGTAAACCATAGAGATCTTTTCTCTCTAATACCCATGGAGTATCTTTATACTGTAAACGGGACTCATCGCGTACTATTTTAATCGAAGTATCAATATCGACTCTCGACGTTTCGGCCGTAATGCAACGGCCATGGTAATTTAGTATCGCTTGCGGTTTAATAACATGAATTCAAATCTCGAAAGCTTAAAATAATTTATCTATGGAATAAACACACGGTAGACTATTATTGTAAAGCGATTTAGCAAAGAGTAAAAACAAAAAAATATTCACGTGGAGCGTATAATATTCTCTCCATTGAAACGTACACTAAAGCAACCTCCCTTACACATCAACAGAACACCAATCAAGCTTTCATTAGTCGTAACAATCAATATTCATATCCCATGCGGAATCTTCATAACGACGCGCCGTGTGCCAGAAAAAACAAAAAAAAAAAAACAACGCATGATAGATGATCCAGGGACTGCGCTAGGATTCGCAAAACGAAATTAAAAAGAACAAGCCATATCACTTAGCCGCACACAGAAGCGGGAGGTTTTATTAAAAAATTCTACATATCTTGCGCGTCTTCGCTGCCTTTATCTTACCCCCCCCCCACCTCTAAAAGAGACGGAAGAAAAAATGCCGCCGAAAGAAAGGGACGAATACGGAATACGAAAATTATAATTGCCAACTGTACGTAAATTAACACTGGATTTCGTGTTTTGTCTCGCTCTGCGTGCGTGTGTGAGTGAGAGAGGTTATGTTTGTGTGGATGTGATTTGCATATGCGCTCACAAACACAATAATGGACAGGAAAATCGAAGAAAGCGACGATCGGCTTGGGTTTGATTTATTCTGCAGTTCGGATGCGGATGCATTATGTATATGGACTCTACAATTGTAGAGACTGGACTTTGCAGTCTGTGTTATATATCTATGAATATTCATGTCTACGATGGAGTAAGGTGGTATTTGTGGTTTATAACTTTCAACGCTTATGTCATTATTATCATGATCTATTGACATCTGAGGTATAGTCTAGATTATAGTTCAGGATGTCTGCTGTCCTTGGTACTTAAAATGCCTTTACAAATTTGCTTCGCTAGTCTACTGGCAATGTTTTCAGCTACGTATTGTGACTACGTATGCCTTTAGCGGTTATATTATCTGTTCTTCATTTATTTATTTAGTAATTAATGGACACAGAAAACTGATACAACTAAGAAAAAAAGAAACAAATTTATCAGTACAAAGACAGCTTACTTCAGAAAGATTTTTTTAAATTGTTATATTAACTTTTTATAGTCCCGTGGGAAATGTGTTCAGCAGCGAATCAAGAGGTTCTGGGTTCCATCCCCGACTCGATGTGAGGAGCTAATGGAATTTTTCAAATTCTTAGCAGTAATTCAGAAGCAGAATGCTACATATGATACACTCATGTGGCTTAAAGTTGTTTGTAAATATTCTGCACTTGACTTCTCTCTGGTCACTGCGGGCTGCCTTCCCATCGGTATAAGGAAATGAGGGAAACTGCCGCACGACGCAACACCGGTGTTACAATAACGTTCCTACTAGTACCATCTCTTTGGGACTGCTCGGTCGAGGCTGAGAAATATGAACAAACCGCTCATCACATACTGTGTGAGAGTGGAGTCGAAATGTGATGTTTCATAATATTCGATACCTTACATGAGTAATTTACTGTAGTGGCCTCGGGGACAATTTGGAAATTTTCAAACAATTTTTTCATAAATATCACTGGCAGCAGATAATGTAACGCAATAAGCCCCAGTTGATAGTTAAATATAATTGTAGTCAATATATGTTAGGCATTTATATCTCCGTGGTGCAGCAGGTTGCAGCCGGGCTTCATCTGGTTGACGTCTATTTTTTTTAATGTTTAAGTCATTGCAATCCTGTACTGTCTCCGCTTTAATTGAGAACGGAAACTGGAAACACTTCCTACTTTCTCCTACTTTCTTCTGGTCAAATTCGTTGCGTAAAAAAGTTAATGAAGAGTGGTAGAGTTATGAACTCATTTCCAGTACATTAAATTACTATTATTAAAAGCACACTTGTGTATAATGATAAATTACGTGACCTCGACATGACTCCATATGCATAATGGATCAAAATTAACTTTTATGTTTAGTTATGTAGTTTTTGTGTGTCTTTTTACATTACAGGGGGGCAACCGAGCATTCGAATCCTTTTGACAACTACGGACACACATAGACATCCGCATTATTACTGTCATGCAGATGCAATTAAGAAGAACAAAGAAGGCAACCCACAAACCACACGAACGACGACAGCATAGCTGCCACTTTACGGAGATGTCACGTGAGGAGTACCCGGTCGTGTCAGCCCAATACTATGACACTACCTTTTACTAAAAGAAAGTAAAAGATAAGCGTATATGTATACGCTTATCTTTTACTCACACAAACTTTCACGTATAGATAAAACGTAAAGAAACAGTAAAAGCGCCAGTCCAATATACGCTAGAATTTATTTTGCAGAATTACGAAAAATTGTGTTAGCGACGAAAATAAAGCGGCCATTTTTGTTTTTCATTTTAACGTTAATTTGTTTTATTGTTTCATCATCATCGGTTTTTAACGTTAATTTGTTTTATTGTTTCATCATCATCGGTTTTTAACGTTAATTTGTTTTATTGTTTCATCATCATCGGTTATTATCCGTCCATATCGTAACAGTCATAAGCCGCAACGAAGCTGAAATGGGCCAACATGACCGGGGTGGAACCTATCGTTCAAATTCTGCAACGGCAAAATGACGGTCCATTGTCACGGTTTTTGGCCTCTCCATAGACCCAAAGGGGGGGCATGGAAAGCTGTTGTAACGCATCTGAAGAACAGTTAAGTGGTGTTCATGGGCGTCATAGGGACGAACTCTTTCTTGTACCCCTACAATATTTTTATAGCCGTTGGGCCACTTGTTTATAAGTGATCACCAACACCCATAGACATCCGCAACACCAGATCAATCGGAAATAGGCTATTTTCTTGAGGATCCCCTTTAGAGATAAACCAACATAAACAACACAACTGACATAAACTGACCATACACCTCAGATAGTCCTATTTGTTGGTTCTCTTATATTTTTGTTGTATAAGATTAATTATTAGATATAATTGTTTCTTCTTACTTCTTTCTAATTGGCCACCGAATTTCACAAACCGTAGGAAATGTGAAAACACAACTGTAGCCAGCCAAGTAAAGTAAAGTGTAAGCCAGTGGTACCTCTCGCTCACATGATAGTAGCGTAAAAATTATAGGCACGACTCGGGATTCCGAGTCATGCCTGCCTAATTTGGTGACAATGCAGCAACTATACTAACATATTTCTCCTTATGTCAATGTAAGTCACATAATTCAAGTACTTCCCCCCTGGCGCCTGCCCGATCACTCTGCAACCCAACAACGGCACGCTTATATAAGTGAGTTATACAGCGGTGTGTGAGGAAGAGTACGCACAAAACAATGGAGGGGGGGGATGGTTGACCTCGCGCCGCCCCCCCATGTCTTACCCCCCCCGCGGTAGCGCCGCGTGCAATTAATATGCCGAGGCGACCGCGTGCACTACGAACTACACCTCTTGATACTTGCGCATTTCATTTTACTACTTAAATTCAAATAATATTATCAATACGAAATTTTGTGTTCTACCTACCCCATAAGGGAATTAGCGTAACGATGTCTTATTGTTGGGAAATATTGTATGTATGTTTTTTCTTTGGCACAAAAACTACACAACGAATTTGAATAAAAATTGGCGCAGGTATGGATTATAATCTGGAGTGGCAGAAAAATACTTTTGATTCCGAACAAATCAATGGTTCCCTTCAAATCACTTACTTACTTAAACATATTTATTTCCCTTGGGTAGACGTTGTGGCGAATATTGATCGCTAACATTAATGAAACGTGCTGACTGTGAAAATCTATTCGAACTAATTGGCACGAATATATTATTGTCTGTCAAACCAAATATATCGCCTGTGTGGTGTAACGGTGCGGGTGTTGCCTGTTAAGACCGTTAGCCGCGTGGGATCTTGTGTTCGATCCCTAGATAGGGCAACTGTTTAAATGTTTCTCAGATTATTCTGAGCACGCATTACATTGTCCGGGATTGGAATGTGCCCGAAGTGACCATAGGCTTGCCACCCATCATGACATCATGTGCCTCAGTACCTTGGTTAATCGTGGGTGTGATCTAGTATATCTACTTACGCGTTGTGGATGTACTAGCACACCTCTGCCTACCTCTTCGGGGATAACAGGCGTGAAGGTACTTTTCTTCCTTTTCAGTTCAAATATATTTCGAGTTGAAAGTACGTTGAAATGTTAAGAATCATTAAAAACCAGATAGAAATAATTTTATCTACTTTAATTGTGTACTAGTTTACGATGGTGATGCTTAACGCGTAGTTATTTTAGGTGTCGTTTCTATTTTACTAACGTTATCCAGTATCAAACAAATAAGGTTTCAGGATTATATGCAATAGTCATAAAATTACCCACAAAATAAAATACAAATCATAAAAAATATAAATTATCTAACTACAACGATCAAGCTACATCAGTTGACACATAACCCGTCCAAGTTTTCTTTTGCGAAAGAAGAGAGAGAATTTTTGATCAATAATTGTCACTGGGCGGGCCACGCGGGGGTGCGCCGTGGCGCGCGGCGGTGGGAGGTAGGGGGGTAATTACGAGTGCGTTTTGTTACCGAGATGATAGGCGCGAAAAATGGTTCGCGCGTGCCTTTACGTGTCTCCTCTAGTTTTGAATATTCAGCCGGCCTCTTGGCCTGATGAAATATTGAATAGACTGGAGTAATTTATTCGTTCGAGTTTCCGAATACGGATATTGAAATTAGGCAGAGCTTGAGCGTTTGTTGACTTCGCTTTATGAGAATTTAGGCGTTGAGTTTTTTAAACGTAATATATTCGATGGATATTGCTTTGATTGCTTTTAATGAGCACCAGGTGAGATATTGATGTCGGCGGATACATATGAAGCAATAACCGCACACATACATAAACACGTACACCATGACTTATTGTACACAGTACTGTAAGTAAAAAATAGATTCGTAATTGAATTTGTTTTTCATGATATCATTTTAATTTACATCAATGTAATTAAATAAATAAGAGACATTAATCATTATAGTGTAAGAGAGATTCGACCAACAAGAGCTTTTACAGACTGCACGAAAACTAGACATGATTTTTCCACATGAAAATGTTATGTGATAGACATAAAACCTGCAGTTTAAGACATAAAAAGGAGTAAGGAAATAAAAATTGAGAGTATATCACAACAATTAGTGGAGTCCCGTAGTTTCGTACGTAAGTAACACTTGTCCCAAGGAAACCATTCCTTTTTTTCTAAATCTAAAATATTTTTATGTTTAGAATTGCATTCCAGATTTCTATTTATAGGACACGTTTCAACTACATCGCGTTCATGGTTTTCGCGTGAAATAATAATTGACTTTCCCATTTATAAGTAGGATTTTTTCCGGAGCTGAACTTATGCTTTGGAAGCGAAAAGAGGGCCAATATAGCTTCTTCGGGTTGCGATTCAGCATGGTACAGATAAATTTTTAAACCTTGTGCATCGTTTCTTGTAGTGTAAGCTCTGTAAATGTAGTGCGATCAACAACTTTTAATCGTTATCAAATTGTTTAGCAAACAAAGCGTACAAGTGTCAGCACAGAAGAAGTGGAGTAAATAGGAGCTACAGAGTGCGTAGAGACAAGCTATTGCACTTAGCCGCTCGTGAATATGCTAATTCACGCCATACCGTGCGCCGGACTAGTGGAAACTGTGGAGCCGGCGTTAGCGATTGTTTTAGCAGGGGTGAATAACCAGTAGTCTTTAAAGAGGGAGAATTTCAAGATGTCCAGCAAGTTCTGTGAGACAACAAGCTTCCGTTTCTTCGCCTGCTCCACAAAAGCCGAGTGAAACCAGCCACCGTCGAGCACTTATCTGCACTATTACCATATTTAAAAGGGGTCATTGATAAAATTGGCTATACTCTCAAGCGAGCTTGAATAAAAACTCATTTCAATCCGCCGGAGAAGGTTAGTTAGTTTTTACCATCAGTGAAATGCCATATCCCCCTGCAATATGCAGGAGCGTACAAGCTTGATTGTGACCGTGGACTCCCTTACTAAAAGATCTACAAAAACTCGCGTTAAAGAACAGGGTAGGTGATATAAAACACCGACGTGTTATAAAATCTGCAGTTTGTGAGCATGCTGAAGTTGGCCCCTGCCATTACATTCAATTTGATAAAGCGCAAATCGTCACTAAGGAACACCAATTCCTTCCAAGGATGATCCGTGAGGCTATTGAAATTAAGAAAATAACCAAATTTCAACGGAGAAGATGGCTGGGTGCTTTCCTCTACCTGGGACTCAGTGGTAAACATAATGAAATAGAATAGTAAATATAACACCTCAAGACAGCAATGTAATAAAGGATTGTTTGCGTTAACCGGAACAGATAAATATTTATAATTCTTCGGGTACTTCTAATAATTTATAACATCAGAACATCTGTCATCTCAGTCCACCCGTGACCATGATTTAGAAATCAATTATATTTATAGATAAAGCTTCTGAAACGTCGGGCTAGTTAAATAAACCGCAATAAAATCCATAAAAGTAGTTTCACTGTAATGAGTATTTATAGGAGTTTTCTAACGTAACGAGTTGTCAAAGTAATTCCAAAGTAATTTAGTTGTCAAAATTATTAACAAGTAGCATAATGTTTACGAGGCCAAATTTAAAAATTAGGTTTTTATATTTTTGTAAATTAAAAAGTAAAGTAAAGTGCCTTCGCGCCAGTTATACCCGAAGAGATTGGCAGAGGTATGCTAATATATAACTCGTAAGTCCTGTAGATATACAGATATAATAGAACAGCCACGATTAGCCAAGGTACTGAGGTCCATCCCCGGGGGATGCTCTGCAGATCGGAGAGGAGAGGGTCAGGTTGAGCCCTTACATAAAATATCTGGGACTCATCCTTGACAGAGGGCAGACTTTCGGCCTACTTCGTGAAGGCAGCGAGTGTGCTGGGCTGACTCCTCACGAACCTCGGAGGATCCAGCGCCGCCTGCAGGCAGCTGTACTCCGGTGTCAGTAGGAATATGGCGTCGCAAGGTGTACCGCTTTGGGAGGATCGTCTCACCGCGAGAAGACCCATCTGCGCTCTGCGCAGAGGGTCGTCGCAGTGAGGTCGATCCGGGGGTTCCGTACGGTATCGTGGGCTGCAGTGACGGTCCTAGCCGCTGATTCCCAGAGGGAACTCGTGGCGGAGGTTCCTGCCGAGTGCTGCTCCTATGTCTCGGATAGGAGGGCTCTCGGCCTGATCCCCACGCATGACGAGATCGGGCGGGTCCGCCGGTTAGGGTATGTAGCTTTAATGCAGAGGTGGGGGGAGGACCTGGTGCGGTAGCCGTGCGATAGAGAGATAGAGGCTGCGCCCGGTCCTCGAGCGGTGGATGCGCCGTAGGCACAAACGCCTCACCATCCGTCTGACGCAGGTGCTCACCGGGTATGGTTGCTTCGGTGAGTATCTATGTAGGACGGCCCTCAGGGAGCCGGTGACTTGTTGTCACGATTGTGATGCGGCGGTGGACGCAGTCCAGTACACCCTCGAGGTGTGCCCGAGATGAGCGGCGCCGCGTCACAATCTGACATCAGTTGTAGGAGGGGACTTGTCAAAGTCGAGCATCATCGTCGATACTCGGTAGCGACGAGTCCTTCCAGGCGACGACTTCCTTCTGCGAGACCGTCATGTCCCAGAAGGAAGCCGACGAGCGGGTGAGAGAGGAGGCTGCCGACGCGGCCTCCTCCCGCCGACGACGAATGGGGGCACGAAGGAGGCGCTATCTGCAGCGCCTTCAGTAGTGCCCCTGTGTTCCCTGTCGGGCCGGGTTGGGAACCCGGTCCACTTCATCAAGATACAGCGTCGTGGGGACTGTCCTGTCTATGAGCGTAGCCGGACAGTCCCCGAGGAGGTGCAGTCTGGCCTTTTTTCCGAGGCCAGCCTGTCACTGGAGGGGTCCTGTTGCCTGCAGATCCGGGACCCTCCTTTAATAGCGGCTGAAGGCTCTCGCAGGGCTTTAGTTGGTATTGCTACCCATTTGCCGAGTCTAACATAGGTCTGGGGGTCTACCCAGGCTCCCAGGTATGCGTAAATGCATTCCTCTTCGTCACAAAAAAAAAATAAAAGGTAATGAGGCCCATGATGTCATAGGTAGCAAACCTATAACCACATCGGGCACATTCCAATCCCGGACAATGTAATGCGTGCTCACAATAATCTGAGAAACATTTCATAACAGTTGCCCGACCTGGGGATCGAACCCAGGGCCCCACTCGGCTAACGGTCTTAACAGGCGACACCCGCACCGATTTTTTTGTAAATTAATGATTTTTTTGCTATAAATTAATAAAAATTCGTTAAATGTCTGTGCAAAGCCGGGACGGATTGCTAGCACTTAAATATAGTTAAAAAATATTACACCATATTTGATATACTTAATTTTTAAATATATTTTTGACACTGATTAAAGACTTTTTAAAATGTTATACTTGTAAATGTGAATGTTTATTAGAGCAGGTAAATTTTGCTGAAAATAAATGTAATATTTTAATTATGCCACTCCACTCCGTTTTGTGTTATTCGGGGACGAATCCCAAGAAGAGGGTGGTTAATGAATAAAAAAATTCTTTTTTTTATATCGCAGTGATTAGTTACCCTTATAATGAGTAGTATGTGTGTGTGTGTGTGTGTGTGTGTGTGTTCGTGTGTATGCATAGGGGTGGGAGATGATGGTAGAATTTCATTATGACAGATAAAAAAGGGAGATTATTTTAGGTTATTAATTTATTTTAATTTTATTCCCCATTCATCTGAGAGAAGTATATTGGATAATTTATGGTTTTCTCATATTTTTTCCATTTTCTGTGTGTGTTTATATAATTATTGGCATCACCCACGGTTTAGTAGACCGTGTAACTCCGGTCCTACTGGTCATGGCGTCAAAGTATATCACAGCCTATAGCCTTTCACGATAAATGGACTGTTCAACACAACAACATAATTGTTCAATTCGGGCCAATAATTTCTGAGATTAGCGCAATAAATCAAATGTACTCTTCAGCCTTATATTAGTAGTATGAGATAACTGTGGCTAGGACGAGACAATTGAAGGCGTCAGAGTTTAAATATAAACCCTGATAGGAACGTATGTGATGCAGATGCATTTCTACTGTATATTATAATTGATATTTTAAGCTTTGCAAGATGCAGTTCCATGATGCTTCGCGATTAAATAGGGACAGGACGACTAGAGATGTAGCAGAACTAGTTTACGGTGGCCCATTAAAGTAACCAAAATACAATTGCATCATCTTAGTAAGTAGTAAGTACATTCGACAAAATAAAGTGATATATTTTGATTTTATGACTGCAAAAAACATCAAAGTGTGATTTATAATTAAACTGAAGATTATTATTTATTAGTGATCCGTTCTGGCCTCATTCGTAAATAATAGGCGAGTGGAAACTGCATGAAAATCCGTTCACTGCATTTTGAGGAAATGGACCACATACAGACAGACAGCTTTCGGGGACTTCGTTTTATATATCACGACGAAGATAACGACGTAACATTTTGATTATTTGCTATTTATTATTAATGTTATTTAGAGACCTTATTGATCAATGTCAGGAAGATACTTTAAGCGGATCCTCCACAAACTTAGGCTTTTACTAGTATTCATCTAGGTTCTAGATATCTTAGACAATCATAGTATGAAATATTTAAGAATGCAACACACTATGAAAAATAATTCTATAGTCAAATATTTCTGCTAATTACAAAATATTTTCTGTTATTACATATTCTGTATAACAACATCGGTAATTAAGGATTACGGGGAAAAATATGAAAAGAAAATGTGAGACCGCATTCCCCCGCCCCGGTGTACCGGTGATCTCTGAGTATCATATATAACTGCCCGAAGAAATGGGGACTTTCTTACTTTTGCCTCCCCACACGCGTCCAATGTAACGTGACCTCCCGATTCGCATGCAAATCGTTTTACACGCCCTCCTTTATTACACTACGGGGGGGAGGGTAGACCTGGAAGTTTCGGCGCCTCAAGATGTAGACTCAAGTTAAATTAAGAATGTGGAGTTCTTATTTCTTTTTTTCTCATTCACTTTGTTGACAGAGACTTTTGACATTGTGGACTTTTTTTATTCTTCAGGCGTTGGCGCGTACCCTCATGTTACATTGGTTTTTACGACGACGTATTCTTGTGAAGAGGTGTGTTTTTTGGATTACTTCTTTGAAGTTCGTGATTAAGGTTTTAAGGATATGTTTGAGGGACGGAACGACAGTAAATATAATAAGCATGTGATGTAATATTATTATGTAGAGGTATGACGGGGGAAGACATGGTTTTATGTTGTTTATGGAGTTTCATTTTTATCCTTACTGTTTAGGGTATTAAATAGCCGACTGGTGGCGTCAGTACCAAATTACGTAATGTTACTTTGTGTGATATGAAGTAGATAAAGTAATTTTAAGATTTTATGCAACCTATTTTATAGTCCCATGTTGAATGTACAAGTGAAATATAACGCAATCCTTAGTTTGATTTATGGCGCTTTTCATCAAAGTTATCAATTTAGGTAAGTATAAGCATATAGGTTACACATTAGGCATAAGAGAAACTACAAACAATTATTGGATTAGATATATACATAATGAGGAGGTCAAAAGTCACTATAGCCTTAAGTCAAAGATATCTTGCACTAGCCTGTGAGGGTTGGATTCAGTTTTTTTTTATAGAAGCGAGCTATTAAGTCATTTGGTAGCTAACGACGCCCATAATATATGCACGGTTAATGAATCAACTTAACACTGAATAAAGAGGTTCTATTCTATTTTATTGGGTGTGCGGATGCACCCTTCATCAAATTGCCTTACTGGACCACCGGCTACTTACAAACCACACGAATCGCGACAGCTATCACTTTAAGGCAATCTTTGTGGCAGCTTGATGTTAAAGAGGCTTATATCGCTCAGTGAATGAATAAAAACTGATGATGCTAATAGCCTTTCTAGGTTCTTATACTAGTGAGGTGGACGACCAACATATCTTGATCTATGAGTGAAAAGTAACAACACCCTCTTGAACTATACGAAATGAACACGAAAATATTTGTCCAAACATCTGTGGGAAATGGAAAAGCTGAAGTGGGTAAATAAAGGGAACAGCGGAATGGGAAATGTGGAAAGTTGGAAAATTTTTCATGTGTTTGCGCCCACTTCCTGTTCGTGGATATTTTAAAATTTTTCACGAGTGCCGGCGACGGAAGCCGTATGCGTGCTAGCTTTTTGATGGCGACTACTAACGTTACCCGAAATAATGGTGGTATCTACTCGATCCGTATTTGCTATCTGACATTTGTAATTGCGAAATTACAAGCTATAAATGCATATTGATACTCGACTGGATATTTTTAGACAGTGGAAACGATTGTCGTGACTTATGCCTTGTGTTGTAATGCAAATTTACAAAACGTGTAAAGTACTTACCGTATGACCAGGAATGTCCTCACATAAGATGAAGATTTTCGATGAATGTGTATTTTTTGTGAAATATTGTATTGAAGATAAAAAGTTTCGACATTAAAGTCTTCATAGGAGGCAGTTACGATGTATAAAAGGGTCACGCTATATGTAAACGTGCATGCATGATATGACCCTTTATTGTTGAACCAAAGTTTTATCCTTAAACTGTTTTACATTTTGGGAGAGTGGATGTTTCATAATATGTAGGTTATTAGTCAATCCTAGGTATAGTCAAAGATTTTTATGTTTTTGGTTTCTCTCCGTTGGTACTTTTATACCACCTAATATATACCCTTTGATGTCATGACGTTTAATAGTTTCGAGAAAAACTCGAAAGCGAAATATTTCTGGACATTAGCAAATAGTAACTAATTTAGAAAGACGTCGGAATGATTCGTGTAAGTTTTTTAGTGTTTTAGTTTGGAGATTGTAGAGGCTCTAGGGTGGCTAAAGGACTTGGGGACTTGTATTCAGTTTAATAGTGGAAGTCTAAATGGCATACAGTTTTGTATCCTTGTTATTTATTTAATGGTAAAGAGCTGATGGCATCATGTGTTTATAGACCTTTGACTAGGGAAGGTGAGTATTAACATCAAGCTAGCTACTACAAGTATTTTTAATTTAATGAGCTTCTGCGGGATTTTAGGTGCAAATTTTCAATTTATTTTGTTACAGCATACGGGGACAAGTAGCAGGAGATCGGTTGTCTTGGCGTTCATTGAAAGAGGCCTATGTCCAGCAGTAAACCAATGAAGGCTGATAATAAAGATAATGATGATAAGGGGGCAATCGTGGAAACGGAGGCTTTTTACGATTACCAACACTCATGAACATACGCATAATTAATATGTTGATGCGTTTCCCAATTTTTCACGGGGGGGGGGGGTATGATAGGAGGGCAACGCAGGTGCGTAAGAATCATGCGAATGTCGGTAGTCATGAAAAAGCAACGACCCCTCGTTTTCCCCCTTTTGCTATTAAAAACACCTCCTACGTGTTTGTAGTATGGCCGCATGGGCCTGATGATGTCGACGTAAGTACGGTCGTTACTCGAGTGTGGGCCTGACCGCAGCAGGTGCGGGGAACGGAGCGTGAATCCTGCAATCACAGCGGAAGCAGGAGGAAATTTGCGGTCGCATTAGCGGGCCGACGGTGATCGATCCCCTCACCGTTTATCATCGCACACCGCGTCATTGTACACGCGACTTCGTATGATCATCAGCATCAGCGGCAGGTCATGATCAAACCAATTGTAATACAGCGGGAGCCGCTGCATGCAAGTGGCACGAGACCGGCACCTGTGGCGTTCTATGGGGTTCTACCCGCTGTGGACGTCCTCCGGCTGACGATCATGATAATGATAGTGGTGGCACTTAGCTCAATGTAATATAATGTACTCAAATAGGGGCTGCACTTAGCTTATCAACATGGCTAGTAAGTATTTTGCTGATACCTAATCAGTGTAAAATACATTAACAATTCTAAATAAATAACCTAAAAAAAAAGCATCAGTTGTCTTGCATTGGACGCCGATATTCTTGTACATGCCACCAAATTTTTTTATAGCGGGCAGTCCGGTTATCTGATGGTAAGTGTTCACTGATTACCAACGTCCATAAACATCCACAACACCAGAGCTTTTGCAGATGCGTCGCAGCCCTTTCAGGAAACAACGTGTTTCAACGTGAGAACGTAAGATCATGTAAGAGTTAGCTTGCTTAATTATTTGTAGTGTGTGTTGACCCATTGGAGAGGAGGAGGGAATGAGGACAATGCATCTGCACAACAATTACGCCGATGTTTATGAGCGTGGCATCAAAATGTTCCAAATCCTCGTTTGCCCCCCTATAATATAAAATGAAATTAATTCAGGCTGGCAGCACCGGGTAGGTAGCTCGTGCTCATGATTTGTCTTGTGGACAGCCACTAGGAATGTGGAGTCCAAGTGGCTGTCTACAAGACACAGTTGGTTGAAGGAACGTATCGAGCTGCCATTAGTTCATTCCTTTGTCCGTTTGTCCCTATGGTCTTAAAAAGAATTACAAATTTAATCTCGGTTTCGTTTATAAAGTCCACTTTGAAAGGTGTTTCATTTTAACCCCCGAGCGGTACAAAACTTTACACACGTGGTGCGTGCCGCGGTAAAGACTACCCCGATCCTATCACCTTTGTTAATTATACCCCAATCGGAGGGTTAACAGTAATTTGTAACTCACGTATCGAAACAACGGTTCCTAAATCTTTATGTGCTGTAAGTCGTTACAATTCCGTGAATGTTTGAGTCCCTCGGCAATTTTTACTGCGTTGAACTGTTTTAGCATACACACACATCTTCACGTCAGCTCCCTAAGGGGCAGGCAGAGAGTACGGAGTGCCATACATCACGATCCTTATAAAGACACGCCGGTTGCGAATACTCTTGACATTACCAGGACCCGATCAATCTCATCATGGTATGGCTTGGTCTTCCTCGGCACCTATATCCTTCCACATTTGCATTGTACAGGTATCTGTTTTATTAATCTTTCATCCACTTTTAGCAATCAGAAAGAAAGAAATGAATTTATTGTTTCATTCTTAAATTAAATCTATTTAAAACTAAACCTAAAATCCTCAATAATTTATTTTGTGATAAATATTAATAATTATTTCTTAGATTTACGCGAACGTTACACATTATAATACAACTACTTTAACATATTTATCTGTGGTTTATTTTACAATCCCGACGTTTCAGAGCTGAGGTTATACTGGCTGACCAGACCAAACTCTCATATTTAACGTATTGTTAATGAAATTGTTCCAATTTTATGTCATCTAGTTTCGACTAGGTATACGCAGGCGGGACAAGATGATAAGCTTTTAGCTGCCAATAACCTAAAGTAGTTGGGGCTTGGCGCAGGACACATCACTACAAATCTTTCAGAGACAGCACCCATAACTCGTTGCGCATACTATACTACCTTATCATTATATTGAAAACAAATAACAAACGTTACAATAAAGCGAGGGCGAATAATCCAAACATATAAAAATCACGTTTCACGATGTTTGTGTATCTAATCATGTAATTTTTTTTCTCTTCCACGTCTACCCCTTACAGTAAAAAATGTCAAAATTGTGCCAGTATTTGCCAGTTTTGAAGACTTGGTAGAGAAATTGCAATCACTTAGAATTTACAATTACTTAATTAGAAGTGTGAAACTTCTCCTATTTTTTCTGATTAAATGTGATACGGGTTGATCCTGGCTACACAGGAGCGGCAACGCTGGGCCAAGCCAGACGAAATTAACGGTGAATTTTCCAATTTTGACATCAAAACTATTTTTACGGATTTATTTAATTATTTAACTAGCGCGAAGTTACAGAAGCTTTACAGCAGCCATGGTCACGGGTCCACCCATTAACGAGTAACATTCGCGTAACCTTAAGACATCAATATCAGAATTTCAGAATCACTTTTAGGAAGAGGTATTGCCATGCTACGGACCAACACGACTGGGGAGGTACCTCCCGCTAACATAGTACCGCCGCAAAGAGACATCTGCAGTGTCGCGTTTCGTGCGGTTTGTGAGTAGCCGGTGGCCCATTGAGGGGG
>JAFELO010000449.1:1348518-1373465 GCA_017140195.1 Eumaeus atala | reverse complement strand
AAGATTATATACCATAAAATGTAATTCCTAACCAATAAATAGAAGTATTCCAGTATGAGTCATAACTACACAGGCTGTATACCATTCGCTGTGACGCCAGAGCTCCCTACATGGAACATTCCAGAACAATCCAGATGTTTGTTGTCTACTGTGTCCTGTCAAATATTCGCCGAGACACCTTATTTGGGATGTGTTCAACCAATATTGAATAATCTAGAGCAAATTATTCATAAACAACGTTGGGTTTAGAGTTGTCCTTGCGGTGTTTGCAGAAGATTTGGGCAGGAACAGTCCAACTCATTAACATTAATGTTGATGAATTATAACTTCACTCCACTCATCAACAGTATGCTAGTCCCTCTCGTTATGGCTTCGATATAAGTCTGATATCTGTTCATACTCCTGATATGCTCCTCACACCACATTGCTGTGCAGATAACAATTAATGAATACTTAAAAAGTACTTAATGTTTATCAGTAGTGGATAAATGTGTTAACAGCCCTACAGCAGATTACGTAGTAGGTTTTTAACAGATTCAAGGTGCCCTAACACGAAACCCGGACTCGTTACTTGAATTCCAACTACCCTAACCAGGCCCTTTCCCTTCTGGGTTCCCGGAGTTGCTGTCAGGTGACAGTAATTCCCCACCGAGATTCAAGCCTTGTCGTTGCGGTGGCGCTTAGTAGCCTGGGATAAGCCCTGGCGAAGCCAATTGAACCGAGGCGGGTCTTTGCACCCCTCTTATAGGAAGAGGGGGCTAAAGATCAGGAGGAGGAAGCGCCCTCGGTATCCCTCTTATAAGAAGAGGAAACCAAAGAGCAACAGGAGGAAGTGCTTTTGCACACGGGGCGACGATGGGGTGAGGTTACCCCATTACACTATCCCAAAGTCGGTGGGGTTGTCCTGTAGAGCGGGTAAGCCCATCTGTGTAGGTGGAGCCGGTCGCTTAGAGAGCTCACTAGCCATCGAGACGCCCTTATCATTTGTTGTTCCGGGACACCTCATTAAGGGCGGTACTGAGGGTACTCGCGGTGGTTTTTGTGGGTATTCGGCACTACCATGTGTCGTGAGTCCCACACACCCTTGGACCCCACCCAGCGCCAGTGAAGACGCGTAAATGCGTTTTTCCGCGTCAACAAAAAAAAAAGGTGGCAGTCGCTATGAGTAATTGAATAAGGCTGGGACGAAGAAGAATAAGACATGTGACGATCTACGACGGTCATATAATTTAAAAAGAGAATTATATTATATAATTCTGATGTGGTCCGCTGTCACACAGGCTGTGCAAGTTCGGTGGATTAAGCAGGTTCTAGAATCTGAAGGACCAGTTGTCGATCTTATGTTGATACTTGTTGATTAGTTAGTAGCTACGTTCCTTAATTCAGTGGCACCCATCATTTTGTTCAATAAATGGGTCTCACTTGGCTGTCGCTGATAGTAATGATAGTGCACTAGTACTCCTATAACGTATAATATATAGTCTATTCAGTACACGCATGGCGTTATAATGAGGGCGATGCGGAATCGCGGGATTGTCATTTGTGCGCTATTGTTCACTGTATATGGCGGCCGGGACTGCGCATGCGTCGGCCGATTTGGACCTGTCTAAATAGGCATAGATCTATGCGCGCGGCTTCGCTTTTTACTCACACCAGCCTAGCAGGACCTTGTAGTACAGTCTGTAAAAGTCGTGGATTCCGTTTGTTAATACAACCTAGCATGCCTATTTCGCACAAAGAATAATGACGAATAACCGATGTTTCTCAAGTTTTGACGTAATAGTATAGCTTCTAATAAATTGACAATGTTAGCTGCATGCATGAAATGATTGACATCTTAGTAACGAGTCAGAGTAATGTTCCGAATGGGCGGAGCCTGCGAGCGAAAGAGCGTAACAAGTCGTTTCTTCCACTCGATCGCGCGTTGATTTCACAGATCAATTATGGAACCGTTATAATGTATAATTATATCGTCCATTGGCCACAGATAACCAGTTTTTTTATGAAAAGACCTACGTTTGACCACAATCTCAAATGATAGGAAGTGATGACAGACGATGCGAGCGAAGATTTAGCACGCTGGTAGACCTATTTATTCTCAACTTAAAGATACAGGCAAGTAATTCCAACTTATGGCAGTTCGGATTTTGAATGAGGGTAAAAAAAAATTAAAATATTTTTGGCCATAAATGGGGGACTTGTCACCGCACGTCTTTATATAGTATACGACAAACGAGCAATCGGAGCCTTTCTACGACTACCGCTGCCGATGAACATCAGCATTATTACTATGCTGATGCGTTGCCCGCAATTTCATCTCCCACCTAATGGGCCACCGGCTACGAATGTCTAGTTGTCCAATTGTAAAAAATTAATAGGTCAACAACATAAGAACTCTGATTCAACTTCAATTTAGTTTTATTTATTGGCACGCATTGGATGTGTCTGGTCTTTGATGTTGACGGTACATTGATCTGTGGTCTTAACTTCAGGGGTCCTGTTTCCCTGGTTGTTATTCCGAGTTACGTATGGAGTTACATTGTCAAAGTTACAGCTTTCTTCTCGGCCGGTGACTTAATTAGTAAGTTGGATATGTGAATGGCAGAGCAATGCATTCTCGAGTAAATGTATGTGCGTCGTTAGGTTGGAAATGCGGTGAGATCTACATTGTATCGAACAATTTACAAGAATCGATATTGCATGTTAAGATAAAATAAATTGCCAGTTCCATTCGTTAGAGGTAGGTACATGAAAAATAAATATGTATTTACTGTTGTGCTATTTCATTCTCTATTTAGAGTAATATTGGCTGAGCCTCGCGATTTTATCCGCGTGTAATCTATCTAAGCTAACCCTACGTTTAATAGGATAAAAGTAGTTGTAGGTAATTTCAGAGTGTAATTAATGTGTAGGTAACAAATGTGAAACAGTTCAGTAGTTTTTGTGTAAATGACTAACAAACATACATACATACTTTGGCAGAACTTCCTTACCGTATACAATATTTTGTACTTCAAAATTACTATCAATTCTAATTTGCTTGTACACTTAGATTTACTATTACTTACTAAGATTATCATCGTGCCGTCCATATTGTAAGAGGATGTACCAAGTCTCCGGGTGTCTGTCACAATAAGGTTCCAACCGATTGCTTCCATTTATACATTAAAAAAGCGATCATCGACGCCCACGCAGGTAGAGTCCTCCCGTGCCCTCGTCGGGCTACGTAAATAATTAAATAAACTGCGATAAAATCCGTGACAGTAGTTCTATTGTAATGAATAACATTCGCGTAAGCTTTAGACAGCAATTCTCGTCATTAGACATCATTCCTTTCCTTGAAGATTTTCACTAAACACACGAGTACTATAATAGCATTTCTACGTACTGATTGCTTTACTTAGTTCAGTGACCTGATGCCATAAATTCACATAAACAATATATAACCATTGTATTTCGTCTTAATTGTCTATTGATTAAGCAAATGCAAACAAGCACCCCAGTGGTCATACATCAGGTAACAAAGGCTGTATATTAATTAAAGATTGCTCCGCGTTGCGTGCGCATAGACAATACGGGTGTACACGTAATAAAGAATCAATAATACTAAAACCGTGTTAAATCAACATTGGGCGAAGTCGAGCAAAGACAAGAAACGAATCCCGGAATTTATGGTCGTGTTAAAGCAGAGCTGCTGAATTCTAGAGCCGGAGCGTAAATGATGCGATAATATTTCATTGTCACCGTCCAAGGTGCTTTGTAAGCCTGAATCTTAGATAGGGTTTGCGGCAATTTAGGACTGATATTTTAGTTTTAGAACTTCAGTACTGCTTATTATTTGTATTAATGGGTAGCTTAGAAGTTGACCGCCAAAGCTAACGGGAACTGTAATTGTTATTTTTGAAGATGAGTTTCATAATCATTTTGATTCAGCTAAACTGTATTTTCACTAAAATATTGGCATTATATTCATATGATTCTTTCGAAGATTATTTTTCACATTTGCTATAGTGTATGAAAAATCATCGACAGAGTCAATGCTTCAGAAGAATTACAATAATTATCAAGTATATTATATTTATCAAGCAATTGTTTATATAAAGAATTGGCGGTTTATAACTTTCAACTTAAAAAAAAAGTATTTTTATCTTAACTAATTATAATTGTAATAAAAATGTGTACCGTACCCAATTATTAATTAAAAATTTTATTATTGATAAAAACGAACCCGAAATAAACCTAAATTTAATAACAGCCCAGTCTATAAGTACGAAACTCTATATTTTTGAGCCTAATTTTATTAAGAACCTCCCGCACCCGAAAAAAGGCGCGAAGCACACGCGATATAAAAAATGGCGGTATGCAATTTGTATGCGTGAATTATTGTGCTTTAAGGAGATTTGATAGAGCTTCGATGGCGGGAAAAATAGCTGAAACACACGATATTCTGTGTATTGTTTAACCATAAGTTACTGGGATTGCTTTTATGGATAAAATAATAGGACACAATGGCATTGAGAGATTGGTCGCGGCTCCTACAGACTTTCGGGAATGTTTGATGATATGACATGACTCAGTGATCAGAAGGGTGATAAAAGAAGATAATACATTAAAGGGCACACTCTGAGAGACACACCTACCAGTACGACGATACATATGTTTCAAAATATGTTAAGATTTTTCTAGAAAAGAAAGTAGTAATTTCTTAAAAATCTGTATTTCTTATGCTAACATAGATGATAACTTTATTCATTAATATAATAATAATGTTATAATATAACATCTTATCACACCATGTTAGTCTAGCTAAGTACCGTAAGGTTTCGTGTGACGGGTACTAGACAACGAATTTATATTTAATATTTTTGATATACTTAGGATTTTTTACTATAGAAATACACGCGAAGTTTACGCGAATGTTACTCGTTACAATAAAACTACTTTTACGGATTCTATCGGGGTTTATTTAATTATTTAACTAGCCCGAAGTTTCCGAAGCTTTACAGCAACCATGGTCACGGGTGGACTCGTCAGTCCATTCTGAAACGTCGGGCTAGCTAATTAATTAAACAAGCCGCGATAAAATCCGTAAAAGTAGTTTTATTGTAATGAGTAACATTCGTATAAACTTAAGACATCAATGTCCGTGTAGATAGTGTCTGGTTGCTGGCTTGCTGCGCAGAACATATTATCGTTTCTCCTATTCCAATGCGTCAGCGTCCGCAGGACCGACATCATAACGTGCTCTACGAGTCACAACCATGTAACGGCACCAATAGTCCTGACTATGTTTTTAGAAATATAAAATTTCCAATAAAATTTCCAGTCCGACCCGGGAATCAAACTTAAAGCCTGGTTCTCACAACCTCACCGCTAGCCCTCTTACCCTAGCTTCTAGTCAGCGGGAGGAATTTGGTCCTACGACGTCCGTGAGCGCTTACTGTAATCTAATAATAGGAGGAATATAATCTGACACTGAACAGCTGGAGGGTATGACCATAAATCACCAGCAAATTGTCCGTGAGGATATGATTGGGGTGCGTGCTGTATGCACAAACAATTACCTCGTGCATAAAATCACTGGCTACTGTGATGTGTTTATTGCTGGAGGCAAACGAGCAGTCGAGATACTGTTTAAGTGATATAAAATGCAGCTCGCGATGCGCACGTAGCGATCATACTTCCAGCATCAGGTGATTTTTGACGACTACCTCATCCCATCCAACACACGAGTTGTTACTCAGTTGTTGACAGTCATCAAATGGTCCCGATCATTCGTTTACCCGCTTGTGCTTCAAAAAAAGGAGGGGTACCATTCGAATGCTTACTCAACGGAACCATTGCGTATATAAGATAGACTTATAAGAGGTAGTGCACACTATGACTGCCTATGTGTCCCCTTATACAAAAAAAATTGCTTCTTTTTAACGTAAACCAAAATACATTTACTTAGTACATTAAATTATTGCCTAGATAAATAGTCTTAAGTAATTAAGTAAAAAAGCACCTGGAGTGGTTTTTGTGTCCTTGGCTGGTCACAACCCAGTGCACGCTTTGATAAACTTGTCATTACACTAATGAGTGAGGAAGCGTTTTTTGTTTCGAAAACTTTGCGAATATTCCACACAAACTGGAGCGTGTAACATTATGGTCATTTATAATGTTCTCATAGACGAAATCCAGCTGAAGACATCTTTAGAGGCCAGCCAGCTGAGCAGTATATATTATAGTGCTCACGTACTGGCACAATTGCACAGGTACTCTTCTACATGCACAATTGCACATGCACAAGTGAGCTCTCTATTCTCTCATTATCCTGTTCCGATCGTAGGGTAGTTCGACACATCTGCGTAGGACTGACCGGCCGTATGGAATACAGATAACATCACGACATTGGACTGTCAATACAAATTATCCCACAAAGGTAATCTCAGGAACAATTTTTGGTTTCACGATCTATTGAACACTTACCGAAGGACAGAATGTGGGACAACCTCCTACCCGCTGGACTGACAACTTGGTAAAGGTGACAGGGAGCCACTGGATGCAAGTGATAACCGTGGCCTATCGCGCTCTGTGGGGGAGGTCTATATCCAGCAGTGCACGTCTTCATGAGCAGAGATAAAAGTGCACTCAAGATTCGCTCATTTTCTTTTTTTTTTTTTTTTGTTGAGTCCCACAAAGAAGTAAGGGAATTAGGCACTGGAATGAGACACGAAGGTGTGGCCGACTCTCGTCTTCCTGACGCGGGACTGTCTGTCTGACTTACAATAAAAAATCGTAACAGAATCAATGAAATACGTATCATTTTGCAAACCTATTGGGCATATTTATAGTTGGTGCGACATAAATAATTCACATGCAAATTAGTTACCAATTGAATCGAATAATCAATTCACAAGTCTTTGCTATAAGCTCAGCTCAATTTGCATACACACATGCGCTTTCAGCTAAGCCCAACTCTATATTGCTTCCTATCTCTTCTGTATAAATAATGTTATAAACTTTACTGTAGCGCGCGCAATCCGAATAACATATGAATAACGTACGTAAATATGTCATATTTTTTCCTGGTTCGATATTTTAGTTCCACATCATTGTCTCCAGTTATATCATCACCGTCATCGTCATTATCATCATCATCGTCAGATTTATCGGTCATCGATGACTAGAAAACAACACAGAAATAAGTCCGTATAAGTATAAAGCCTTATAAAAAACAACAAAAAAAAAACTTTTTGACGCGGGGAAACGCATTTAAGCGCCTTCACCGGCCCTGGGTGGGGTCCAGTGGTGTGTGGGACTCGCGGCACATGATATTGCCGAATACCCACAAAAACCACCGCGAGTGCCATCAGTGCCGCCCTTGGTGAGGTGCCCCGGAACAACAATCACCAGGGCACCTCGACGGCTAGTCAGCCCCCTAAGGAACCAACTCCACCTCCACAGATGGAGTTGCCCAGCACTACAGGACAACCCCACCGACTTTGGGACAGTGCAATGGGGTGAGGTTCCCATCCTCGCCCCTTGCCCCGTGCGCAGAAGCACCACCTCCTGTTGCTCTTAGGTCCCCTCTTCTTATAAGAGGGGTACCGAGAACGATTCCTCCACCTGATCTTCAAGCCCCCCTCTTCTTATAAGAGGGGTGGAAAGATCCCCCTTGGTTCAATTGGCTTCGCCAAGGTTCACCCCAAGCTACTAAGCCTCACCGCCACGACAAGGCTTGAACCATGGTGGGGAAAACAATCAATGTATTGTGATAGATGTTGAGGTAAACTTGAAGGGTTTCAGTACAGTGTGTTGTCAGTATTCAATAGGACGGCAAGAAGGTCGACTCTATTCCTCCACGGCCGAATTTTACATGAGATAAATTAATATAAATATAAATAGCTGTAAATAAATTTATCTCAGTACTAATTCCGCACTATAGACAAGTATTTCAAGTGGCGCACGCATGCACGCGTGTCAGGCGCGGCTATTTAACTCCAGCACGCACGCCGCACTGTGTTCTATGTTCTCGCTTATCGGTGAAGCCTTCACCGCTACCGTGCTTCCAATAAAACTTACGTCGCAGCCGTGTGGTGTGTGTTATAATTAAATACTTCTTTGTTTTTTATAGCTAATTTACTCTTTAATGAACCATTTTAAGGTCAGGTAAGAAAGTTGATAGAGGAGTAAAATGGTGTGAAACATTTCACGCTCAGGGTAACACCGATCACTATGTTTCCGCCACTTACGTCTCTGAACACTTACGTCTCTGAACACTTACGTCTCTGAACACTTACGTCTCTGAACACTTACGTCTCTGAACACTTACGTCTCTGAACACTTACGTCTCTGAACGCTTACGTCTCTGAACACTTACGTCTCTGAACACTTACGTCTCTGAACACTTACGTCTCTGAACACATTGCCCTGTTCCGTGTTTGTTGTTAAGAAGTAGATTATAGTCGCGTATCACAACTAACACATAGAACGTTTGTTAAGATTTCTTTACTGACAGTCTCGTAGCCTTGTCGTTTGCTTGTCTTTTGTCTTGTCTTCTACGCCGGACAAAAAGTGTACTTGGAGTTTTTCTATTTCTAATAACAGTCCGCAGGCAGGCGGCGATACACCGCACCTCGGAGATCACGTGGCATGGCTTAGGTAGTAAGAGATACGACCAAATTTTCCCCGCGCACTATATGAGCATGTCGATACAAGTTTTATTGGAAAATTTAAATTTCCAATAATAGTCCGGAGGCAGGGTTGCTGATGGTGTTACATCGCAGGCCTCAGAGAACACCTTAGGCATTCATGTCGGATGGCCGTCCAATTGACTCAAGGGGATTGAGGAGAAGTGCATTTAAGACGGTGCACACAATTGTGCACTACAATATATTCTGCGCAGTTGAATAGTTGCCGAGGATAGAGTCTTATCCTTTTCAATTACTTCAGTAGGTCCAGTCGAAATCGTACTTTAAAATACTAGACTAGACACACAGCGTGTGTTCGATCGCTGATGGATCCGTGACTAAAAGCGGTGTCCAGAAGAGTACAGCGCAGGTAGTTGTTTTTTGTGCACATGCCAATACAAAAACATCTATTTTTCTTTACACCGATGTTCGACTGGCGCAGTGGTAATATACAGCTTGGATAACATGTACGGCATGTTGTGCCATAGGCCACGGGTTCGAATCACACTCATGCCATGGATATCAATATATTATCCTATCCTGTTGTCTATTATCCGTAACTCAAGTCCGAACGGTACTTAGCAGCTTAGCTTAGCAAGTAGGCTGATGTGGTGATAGGTCCAAGGTTTATTAGGCCAATATTTTCTTTACTGTCGCATTAGTTTTTCTTTTCATACCTGTTTCCGTTTCGTGTTCTCTTTTAATACATTTCTTTTGTGTATAGAAGTACTAGCAGGGTCCTAAAATTATGTTTGAATGATAATAGTTACATAGTTTCATCGCTCTGTCTTAACAAAAATATGCTGTACATTTACTATATTATATTATAAGAGGGAAAACGAGCAATCAATTCAAACAACAGTATTATAAACAACATTCAAGGCCAAGGAATCCGCCAACAATGTATCGTCCACTACGTAATTCTTTTTCGTGACAAACGCAATAACTCTTAACGTTACGAATCCAAAATACAACGGACCGCGTTCAGTTCCAGTGAAAATTCACAAAGAGTTTCCTCGCGTTTTAAAAAATATTGTTCACACCATGATTCTAACGGAAACTGTAACTTAAAGTACTAAATTTAACAACTTATATTGGTTTTCGTCGAAAAAAACGATCCTGTCATCAACATGCGGACGACATCCCCTGCCGAATTTGGACCTATGACCTATGGATCACGGTCACGAGCCACTTTCATCCAACGGCTCCCCGCCACTTGAACCAAGTGGGATATGATACACAATACAGGTAGGCTAATCCAAATAGGTATCGAGAGCGATCTCTCATTCGCTTTCCGCTGTAGAGGGCGCTATACACCGTCTGGCACACATTCACCACCGCTTATTAGCAATTCCGATATATATACTGACTGTGTTCCGAAATGCACTCCGGCTTATGCACTGCCCACCGGTGTACAATTATTGTACAATTCCGATACACGAAAGCTATACAGTATACTGACTGTGTTCCGAAATGCACTCCGGCTTATGCACTGCCCACCGGTGTACAATTATTGGGGAGATACAGCCCAAAGACATCTTTCATCCATGGGAAAAAAGTATCATTATGGAATACGCTAGCACTGATTTATTTTAAATAATGTTACAAATTGTCGTCGTACTTGTGCTTTTAGTATTCGGATTAATACTAGTTACTAAAACTTTCAAGTTTCCAGTAATTTTGGGCGAACAAAATCGAGGAGGTTGCTTAAAAATGTATAAATTAAGCCATGATCATATTTATTTAACATAATAACCCCTATAAGGTGATATAGCTTTATGTATAGATAAGTATAATGGGTACCATCACATAGATACATATAAACATAGACATCGATATATTTATTGTACACCGACAACATCATATCACAAAACAGATCACACATTTTGCAAAATAACAATTAATTATTATTAAAAATCTTTAGTATAATATAATTGGTACAAATTCTAGACTAGAGATATAAATATAATAGGGATACAAAGTAATTGTATCCCTATTATAGGAAGGGAATAGAGAAAGGCCTAAAGAGTACGAGAGTCTTTGCGCACGGGGCCAGGTGCAAGGATGTGAACTTTACTCGATTACACTGCCCCGATGCTGGTGCGGTTCACATGCGTTATTGGACAAACCCCTGTCGGTATCTTGGGGGACTGATTCGAGATGCCTTGACGAGTAACAGGTACGGAGCACTTCACCAATGTTGGTGCCGACGGGCAATCGCGGCAATACTTTTTGTGGGTATTCGCCACAAATGAGTGCTATGAGACTATGTACTTACTACTGGACCCTACCCATGCTCGAAAATGGCACGAGGTCCAGCATGTCATCATCAGCATCATCCGAACGATGTCCATTTCCGGGGAGGCCTCCCCCATAGCGTCATAGGTCACGGTCACGAGCCACTTGCATCCAGCAGCTCCCCGCCACCTTAACCAAATTTTCAGTCCAGTATAAACTGGACCGTCGTAAACGATATAGCAGTCAAAAATGAAACAGTTTCCCATTGCTGTAACCTCACACCTTCCAGTACGTGCAGGGGACTTCAAAACATACCAGCTGTGGTCATAAGTGGAGCTCAGCCGTTTTATCACGTAGATATTATTACAGATCGCATTTTAATAGAATGATTGGAATTGCCGGGCGATAAAGTGTTATGGGCGCATAAAGTCGTTTGACGTAACAAGCGGGAGTTTCATATGCTGCCCTGACAAATCGGCCGACTTCTCGTAATGCCGCATTATATTAGCATGCGCGATTCCGTATCGAGGTTATTTGCAAAATGTTGCACATGCACGCAGAATCAATTGAAATGTGGACACATAAGAGAAGTGAAGTTCAAACAGTAATATTGTAAACCACGTTCAAGGCCAAGGAACTTGACCACGCTGTACCGTTACTACGTTATTCTTTTTCGTCATAAACGTAACACCCCAGTCTCTAGTCTAGACAGAAGTTTCACTTCAATAAATTGATTTTGGTCCTGTTGCATCGTTAGCAGAACACTCGTGTTCTCGGAACATCTCGATGTTCCGTAATATTTTTTTTAAAGAAGTACACACGGTTACTTCTGTAATACTTAAGTGCCAAAAAGGTGTGAGATTTATCCAGATTTTCTATAACATTTTGTAATAGACAGGATACTCGTAATTATTACTAATTTGAAATGATCTCTACGGACATCGGCAATTCAAACAGTACTCCCCAGATATGTGGCCTGGTTTCACTCATCACTTAAATGTTCACTGTCTAAGAGCGTCACACGTCGTGGCCAAGAGCCTTGTCTGTGAAGAGTTTTGTCTGTGACTTAAGTCATACCGGCCATCCAAGAGTTCGTCTTCTGGTGAAGGATTGCCCCGTACCGTAGGACAACCCCGCCAACTTTGGGACAGTGCAATGTAGTGAATTTTCTCTTCTTATAAGAGGGGTACAAAGAGTATCATCCTCGGTGCGATTCGCCTGGGTTCACGCCAGGATGTTGAGCCCCAACGCGACGACAGGGCTTGAATCATGGTGGGGCCACTCGAGATCCTTTCTTTACTAGCGGTTATCGGTTCTGTGAATAATATGGACTGCATATTTCTGCTTGCGGTACAAGAGAACCAGAAGCTTCTTTTGCTGACCTGATCGTTCGAATCATATCTCGCAGAGATTAGTCAGCTGTTTCCATCGCATAATTTCACTGCAATGCAGCAATATCACCATGACGAAACACGTTGCACAATAGGGTCTAATAAAACGTTGTGCCTGTTTAAATAAGTTGGCAGTCGCACGAGCGCTTGCGCAAGTTAATGATATATAAAAGTTAGCGCGAAAGTACAATCGTTGCGATCTGCTCGTGACCGTTTGAGATAAGTGGGCATGTGAGGTTACACAAGGAGCGGGGCACAGTCAACATTTACTTTACACTACGGTATATGAGATACAAAGAATTAGACAGAGTCTTTTGTTCAAACCCGATGGAGAGGCATGCAGCGATGGGAAGGCTATCGCATCGTGTGTTTTGCTAGAATCCGGATGATCATAATACTATATCCAATTTTAATTCTAGTTGTGTAATACGAGGTATACAATGCAGAATTGTAGTAGAATTGGGCCGGAATGACCAGGGAGGTGCCTCTCGCTCACACGATACCTCCGTAAAGTGATAGATATGCTGTCGCATGTTGTGCGGTTTGAGAGTGGCTCATTGGAGGAAAGGAGGGCAATGCATCTGTGTGACAAATGTGCCTCCCAATACCACAATTATGGCTCACGTCCGAAAATAGTCAGCAAAAATATGGGTGAAATGTAAACCTAAATAAAACGGCGAGGAACTTAAGCACATGTCGTAGAAGCTTATGTTACGGTTATACGCCAATTACATGTTACGTATTGCGCTTGTTACGTGGACACAACACGAGCACTTGGGGTACACAGTTTATAACAGTTTAGTGCTGAACGTGGCTCGATTGTACTATCCTGCATCTCTCATTGTAATCAGCCTGGTTTTTTACATGACTGCGTAAGACGGAGGCAAATAGTTATGTATAAAGTTAATCATCGCAAAGGTATACTGTAGCCAAAGTTGAAAGACTGCCGCAAGTACTTTGTTTGCTACTCGGTAAGCTACTTCCGAAGGAAGTAATATCTCTCTCTCCCCCTCGCTCTCTCCCTCTTCCTCAACCCGCTTTCACCCACTGTTGAGTACAGGCCTTGGACTTCCATTTTGCTTCTCTCATCCACTGACGGCCCTTAGTTTTAGCATGACCATCGGGCTACCTGACTGGCTGTCTACCAAGGTACCTTTAGCCCTGCTTTCGTCTGCAGTCCACAATTTTGCAGTCTTCTATGTGACATCTGTATCACCTTTGTAATGCTGCCACTACTGGAACGTACATGGGGCCCTGAGTCAAAGGTGCTCCCGAAACGGCGTCGCTGTTAATTTTGTTATCGTCAACTTGAAAAGGAGTTAGTTCCAAATATTAGTATTCTGTTCTGCCAAAATTAACAGGTCGTATGTTTAAACACTATAGGATACCTATAATTATAAGCAAAACATACAGCGTCTTAAGTAGCCATTCTTAAAATAAACAATAAAACGCCTTTTGATGACTATCGAAGCCCATAAACATCCGCATAATTGCCATCCGAAAGCATTGCCTTCCATTTTGCCTCACCCCCAATACCTGTCTGAGTGACCTGGTCGTATGGGGCCAGTTTGTCTACATGTAGATATAGTATCTACTGGTGCATAGTGTCTATCTTCGGACACTGCGTTTCAAAGAGATCTATCCAGTATTTAAAGATCACAAACAGTTGGTCAGCACTATTCGCGGTTGTACAATAGTTGTTAATGATATTGGCAAATGTATTCGTTTGTATCTCGTGCAGTCATGCGCGTGCAGTACAATGTGCAGATAATCAGGTGTTACCAGGTACCCTATATAATGGTACCCTACATAATGCGAAATGGAAATACGGGACCGGCGGTACAGGCTGCTCGCTGTTGCACAAGCTGCATAACTGTTCACCGCTATAATGTAATGTGATGCTCCGCAATGAAATTATAACAACAACATATCTTCACGCCAGACACTTTTATGAGGGAGCCTAACGCCGCATGGTATTATTCTTGCAAAGGGAATATAGAAAATTACATAAAATTAGTTAAAATTAATATGAGTTAATTTATCCAAGTTTTTTTTATAGTGTAGGTGGACAAAGGAGCAATCGGAGCCTTACAGCGACTACCGAGCCTCTGTCTGGCTACTCACAAACTGCACATAATGCGGTAATGTAGGTGTCACTTTACGGCGGTATCAAGTGAGCGAGAGGTACCTCCCCGATCTTGCCGGCCCATGCCGTCGTATAGGAGTTCCGTTGCCCGTGCAGCCGGGCACTGCCTCTTACAAACTCTTAATTACAATTAAAATATAAAAAATAAGCACATCTTTGGTAATGTTAATTGAACGTTAAAATGTATTAAGATGTCATTGCTTAGCTTGTATAACGTGAAAAGTTTAATTAATTTATAATACGATCGAGATAATTTATGGTTTCAATGATCAAGACTGCCTTGTATATTTTATTTTCTATATTATTTTATTACTTTTACAAGATCACACTTAACGCTCTTCACTAACTTTATAGTCTCCTTCATCTTATTTTCACTATATTCATTATACTTATTTCACTATACTCATACAACCATGAAACTGACAAACCTGAGACTGTGTTTATTTTATGACGTTTTTGTAAATTTATTGTAGGAAGTAGATAGTAATATAGTAAATTTAGTTATGTCAAAATGAAAAAAAAAAGAATTGAAATATTTTTTCGATGTAAAACTAACCAGCTTGATTTGATTCCATTTTTCTCAAAGAATCCTACGGACAGGCTTTTGGACATTCTTAAGCGTTTTTGTAAACAAACAAAAGCTGCTAAGATTTTATTATTGACATTCAGATCAGCTATAATTTTCGTTCCATTCTTTTTAGCAGATAAAGAAGATAATTTTATTGCATAAGTATGTGCAGAGCAAACGAGAAAAAAAACGAGCAAACGTTGAAACACAACGTGCGACGCAGTAATTTAGCAGAGATGCAATCATAGTCTACATAACCAGTAGTTAGATTTACCGAGACAGTTACGTGGCGTAACAAGAAATAAACTGTATGGTCCTCTCCCTCTTGCCCCTATTTTTTTATAGCATAAGGTTCAAATGAGCAATCAAAACCTTTCGATGACACAAACCGCACGAAACGGGACAGCAACGCTGTCATTTTACGCCGGTAACAAGTGAGCGAGAGGCACTTCCACGGTCGTACCGGCCAAATTCCGTTGCACAGGATAATAAACATAACTATACTAATATACTAAACATACCTATATGTTTTTATCTTCACTAACTTGTTCTCTGTTTACTTCCGTTGACCTCGTAACGCTCCCGTCACGCTATCACCAGCTTAATCCTCGCGCCAAAAAACAGTTGCCTTTACAAATTTTACTTCAAAGAGACTTAAACTGTATACCAAATGTGATCATGCTGTATAAGATGTTTCTGTTACGGTACATTGTCCTTCGATACCGTGGGCGCTACCGCTCGCCCACGGGCGCGGACAGTTGCGCTCGCGCCGCGTAATCGAACTATACCAGCAGGTAATGGTAGGCTCACCACACGGGCCGCTAATGCCGTCCTGTAATATAGAAGTACTAATATCAAATTACTAGTTAATTAATTCAATATATTTAAATGCAATTAATCATTTCATATTTGTATCTCAGCTCAGATTGTCATTTAAACAACTAATTAATACCAAATATCTTATTCTTCTTTCTTTAACCTAAATCACATCAATCAGACTATTTAACCTAAACTACGTTAATTAGAGGCACTTCAGCGACCAATCGCAGAGGATCCCTTCACCTCAATTCAATTTCGAATATAAATTTCACGTTTAGCCCTTATCGGTCCACTGCTGGACATAGGTTTCAATGAACGCCAACACGGCCGATCACCCGCTACTCGTAACCATCCCGGACCAGCTACTGCCCGGAGATCGTTTTCCCACCAGGTATACATGTCGTATGAGAGTTTATTTAAATGGTTTACATTCCTATCTCAGTCCTCGTCCGTCCTGATATAACTATCAGCCATACTTGCCTACTGCAAACAGACTGAAACGTCGTATCAAATGCGACATAATCTGCTGTAAAAATATTATAGAGGAACATCAGTGAAAATCATTCGCAATTTGGTATATCATTATTTGGTCCGGCCGTTTATCCGTAAGAAGGCTCTCCGTGTGGTCACAGTAGTGTAAATCTACAGGTACCCGTATTATTATTGTGTAACCTTTTATTAAGCCGGCGATTGTTTTGTGGTTAATAGCCTCGCGGTACATGTCCTATCTCACGACAGCACCTGTGATAACAGTGCCGGTGTCGCTCCCCGATAGCTATTGCAGCATTGTGGCTGAATCCGGCTCGCAGCTCGCTTCACAGATTAACACACATTGATTTCATATTTTAGGAAGAGGTAGAGCCATGCTGCACAAGAGGAGGTCGTGCCATGCTCAGTGCATGACACTACATCCTCCTATGCAACGGAATTGCGCCGGCACGACCGGGGAGGTACTTCTCGCTCACATAATACCGCCGTAAAGTGAAATATTCAGTGTTGTGTTTCGTGCGGTTTGTGAGTAGCCGGTGGCCCATTGGAGGGGAGAAAGGAATGCAACGCATCGGCCAAGTAATTATGTGGATGTTCATGGACGTTGGTAGTCGTAAAAGTGCTCGGATTACTCGTCCGCCCCTATGAAGAAAATATTTTGACAAACAGAAAGAAATAATCATTCAGGATCAAAAATCGAAAGTGAGTGTCGCACTTGCACTTTTTAAAATAATTTATGTGGTCAAACGATCAGTCCGAGCAGTTTTATATCTAACGACGTCAATAATATTGTGCTATAGAGTATAATTACAATAATATTGTGCTATAGAGTATAATTACAATAATATTGTGCTATAGAGTATAATTACTATAAAGGATTTTATCGCGGTTTATTCAGTTATTTATAAGTCCTGAATTTTTTGAAGATTTACGACAGTCTAGATCTAGGTGGACCGAGATGACATATGTCCTGATGTCACAAGTAGTTCAAAGTACTTGGACATATTTCGCTATTCAGATAAACGCATTAAGCTCAAAGGTTTTTAGTAAGGGGTAGTGCCATGCTGCACAGGAGGAGGTAGCGCCATGTATGGTGCATGACACTACATCCTCCTATGCAACGGAATCGGGTGAGGCACCGGTGAGTTACCTCTCGCTCACTTAATACCGCCGTAAAGTGAGTGTCGCGGTCGTGCGGTTTGTGAGTAGCCGGCGGCGGCGCATCTGAAGGGGGGAGAAAAGGAGGGCAACGCAGTCGGCAGTATTATGCTGATGTTCATGGGCATCGTTAGTCGTTGAAGGGCTCCAATTTCCCGTTTGCCCGCCTACACTATATGAAAGGAAGTTCTGAGTGTTGATATAACACCAGAGGCAGGTTATGTACTGCCGTGCTTTAAAGCGCACCACTCGATCCCACCACTGCTGCTCCTGTTCGCCAGTATTTACAGCGACAGTCACTAGATCACTAGTCAGTCCAAAGATCATTCTTTGGATGTGTTCACACGGATCCTGAGGGAAAAGCTGAAACTGTCATCGGGCTCCCAATTGGGAGTCCCAAGTAGAAGAACAAGTCTCCTGCATAGCCTCTGATTGTGCGGATGTTAATGGACGTTACCAATAACAGCTTATTTAAATTTTATCCTGAAAATGGTAGTTTCTTTTTGCCTTTTGGATTGCCGAGGTCAGGCGATAGTCGCCCTGTACTGGTGCCCTCGTTCAACCCCCTAGATCACATAGCGGACCTCGATATCATCTGAGACGGGATAAGGTTAAGACGAAGAAAATAAAGGAAAGGAAGCTTTTCTTTACATAGTCTATTTGTATACAAGATAGATAGATTTAATACATGAATACTTCACCGAATGTGCTAGAAATCTACGATTTCTGCTATTGTAAACTAAGCTTACTAGGCCTGGACATAGGTTATGTAAATAAGAGCCATACGAAGCGTAATACCGCTCTCTATGTCGTTCGCAGACCATAAATATGCCTTAATGTCTATGGCGATGCGAACCGGCGAACATGTGTGATTTGTTGACGAACTCATATTTTGTGCCTCACACGCCATGTTTGGTCGAGACGGTAATAAGTTGCAGGTGAGAGCAAAATTATGAGAAGTAAGAAAGTCCGCTGATTTTTTTCAGAGGTGCAACTGACGACTACTGATGCTCATGGACGTTGCATTAATTCCTCCTCTTCTCCAATGGGCCACCGTTTACTCACTTACCGCACGAAACTCGTCTGCATTTAAAGCGGTGTCATATGAGCTAAATGTAAAACCTACCTAACCGGTGTCGAACCAATTCCCCTGCAATGCAGCATGGCACTACCTACTGCTAAAATGTGGCTTTTATAACATAAAGGTAGATAATCATGGGCAAGGAGTCATGCTGATGCTTTGAGCTGCGTTATCCCCCCAATATGCCACCGGACTGGTACAAACTGGACAAAACTTTTTAAAAGCCATGAAAGCCGTGAAAGACATTAAACTTTGTGTTGAATATAGTTGTTGCTGTGAATATATTTGTATTGAACTGCGTTACAGTTCAATACAAATAATAAGAACAAAGCCATGCGAGGTCGTATATATAAGGTATATATAGCACAACTGCATCGTTCAGCGTGTCCTCCTGGTTCAAAGTAAAGCTTGGCCTAGAAGGCTTCGTGACGTGTTTGCGTCTTTTCAGTTTAATGCTCATTCTTATCAATAACTTAGAGTCCGCATAAAATACGTTGGTCCTTATGATATAATTATAAATTTGGTGGTTTAGTAAACCTTAGAATTCTATAAGTACAACATATATTTAAATACATTTAAAATCTATAATAATATTATAAAGCTGTGAAACACTTAATACCAAACTTACAACCAACTACAGAAAATACGAAACAAACTCTGTTCTGTTGAAAACTAGTTCAACCAATCAAAGATTGGAAAAGGTTATGTGTTGTGTATAAACTTCCTACGTAAATGGGCTATCCCAAGAAGAAGTAGGTGCATCCACCCTCATTTCCGTCCGATTGTTTTTTATAATTCGAAATGTCGCGGCCCAAAACACTCACGGCTTCTGCCACACGATCCGAACTATACCCCGCCACGCCGTGATAAAGGTGTCTGCCTCGTGGTCCAGTGGTAAGCATGTTCAAACACAGTCGTGAGGGCCTGGGTTTGAGTTCTGGGTCGGACCAAGTTGTGATTTTTTTAATTTCTAATAACAGTCCGGAGTCTGGAAGTTGTGGTGTGACACCCCCGTGCCTCGGAGAGCACGTTAAACAGTTGGTCCTGCTCCTGATTTCTATCCGCTCGTGTCGAAGTGGCGTCCCATTGGAATAGGAGAATGATTGAGCAGGAGAACATTTGTGCCTGCGCACACACTTGGGCACTGTAATGTGTTCCGCGCAGGCCGCTCGTCCCGATAGCCGTCCCTATAGGACGTATTATTATTATGATAAATAGGCACGCAGTACGGGGTGAAACCGCAGGGCGTTGCTAGTGCATTATATTCCCGCAAGTCTTTTGTCGCTTGGTCGGAGATTATCTCCGGTCAGTGGCGCAACCGCCCGTGCGACTGAGATAGGCGATGTTATCACACCACCTGCGAAATTATATTATTTTGGTAAGACGTAGTGGCATGCTGCAATACAGCGGAATTGGGCCGGCAAGATGTGAAGGTACCTCTCGCTCACATGAATTCGTGCGGTCTGTGAGTAGCTGATGGCCCATTTGGAGGGGAGATAAAAAGGTGGGCAACGCATCGGCATGACAATTATGCTGATGTTCATGGGCGTCCGTAGTCGTAAAAGGGTGATTGCGCGTTTGTCCCATATACTATAAAAAATAATAACTTCTGTTTAATTTAATGAATTCGTGAGTGCAGACTATTTTTTCGTCTTGCTGTATACTATTTTTAAATAAAAAATAGTAAAAGATTTTCGAACTATACCGACTGCTATTTCCTTAACTACATTTTTTTTCTCTGGGTTTAATAATGATTTCTGAATTTTAAACGAAGACACATTGTGTCTTCCTTTAAAACACTTTTAACGGGTTTTACCGCGATTTATTTAAATATTTTCACAAACACGTTGCGTTTTTGTTTCGTCACGAATCAGTCAGAACCTGACCAATGGGTCACGTTAGGACTAATTGGTCAGCCTATATTAAATGAAATAAGATCTTAGTTTAGCATTAATTTGTGTAAAACCGTAGACTACATTTCAGCAGCTGATTAATTATAGACGTTGGTCATTTTGCGACGCAGAAATTTTAAAATTGGTCTTTAGTTTTCCGTGCCGTTGGCGGACCATCTAAGGAAATAAAGCTTCTAGAATAGTGGATGTAATTGGTCACGAATAGGTCACTAATATTGAACACACACTTGATATTGGTCACGAATATGTCACTTTTATATACTAGATCAGCCTCACTATAAAATCCGTGAAAATAGTTTCATTGTAATGAGTAACATTCACGTAATCTTAAGATATCAATATGTACAAACTAAAATATATGCGATGGTTATCGCTGGCACCGTGCTGGTAATATAAAGATATTCTCAAGTGGATCCGCGTGGCGATCACACGTGGCGATAACTTGGCATGAGGCCCTTCGTTTGCTCGCTATTGTTACAGAGCCAGTCAAGAGCGCCTTGAACATTACGTAGCTGTACTAATTTTGGTGGTTTATTGAAGGATATTGAGTAAGTTATTGATGTCTTAAGTTCGCGCGAATGTTACTCATTACAATGAAACTATTTTTTAAGATTTTCTAGCGGTTTATTTAATTATTTAACTAGCCCGACGTTTCAGAAGCTTTACAGCAACCATAACATTCAGTGAGCCCTGTACCTTAAACTGTTTGACAGTATTTTAGTGAAGCAGATCCTGTTTTATAGTATAGCGGGCAAACGAGAATTTGGAGTCTTTTGGTGACTACCGACGCCCACACACATCCGCATTATTGTCAGACAGTTGCTCTCTTTTCCTCCTCCCCTTCTATGGGCCACCGGCTACTCGCAAACTGCACGAAACGTGACTGCACAGATTCCTACAGATTTTTTTTATAGTACAGAGGGCAAACGAACAATCAGGACACCAAAAGGCGTTTCCCGATGTCCACAAACAGATGCAACACGAGAGGTTTCGCAGTTGCGTTGTCGGACTTTGAGATGTGAGTAAGCACTTTTATTTAAGATCCCTAAGTCCTATAGTTTCGAGAGTGCGGACGGCGGCAGCTGATTCCACCATGAAGAGGAGCGTAGGAGGAAATTGAGCTTAAATCGTGCAGTAGTGGACTTCGAAATATCGAGATGATAGTGTTGGAATTAATAATTTTGAAGCAAAGTCCAATGATAGAATTCAGCTGTAGGCAACAATTCCTTGGAACACTCCAAGTGGATTCCACTATCAAATGAAGCCTATTTCTACAACAAAGTCTGCAAAATTTACACAAATGCAGTTCACTAACACTCGTTATTTCTAGAAAAAGCTTGTATATTCGATACAGTTATCAGTGTATATTTTATGCCAGCACATCAATCAGGTGGCTCGCTAACGAGGTCCTACATATGCATAGAGAAGCCATAATTTAGACGTACAGACAACTCATACTGGCGGCGACAGTCTTGCATACACAAATATGCTTCTTTATGATCTGCTTGTTAGAGCTGTATTCACACGCGTTTAATGGGATAACCATTGTACAAACAAATTACAATCATATCGAACGATCACCAGCGTAACAATGCGAAATTCCATGTTATATACTCCACTCCCTACTTCACTCCCTACTTCACTCCCTACTTCAGTCCCTACTTCACTCCCTACTTCACTCCCTACTCCACTCCCTACTTCACTCCCTACTTCACTCCCTACTTCACTCCCTACTTCAGTCCCTACTTCAGTCCCTACTTCACTCCCTACTCCACTCCCTACTTCAGTCCCTACTTCAGTCCCTACTTCACTCCCTACTTCACTCCCTACTTCACTCCCTACTTCAGTCCCTACTTCACTCCCTACTTCACTCCCTACTCCACTCCCTACTTCACTCCCTACTTCACTCCCTACTTCACTCCCTACTTCACCCCTTCATCAGAAAAAATATTTTCTTAGTGCTCACTTACTTCATGATAGGTACTGTGTACCAAACTTCAAGTTTGTAGGTACATTAGTTTCGGCTGTGCGTTGTCTGTCAGTAAATCGGTCACTCGGTTACGGAAGAGTTCTACTAGTTATGGCGTGTGACTCAGTCCACGCGGACTACAGACAAAACCATGTGCAAAGGCAAGTATTTCAATGGCCTATGTTGTAAGATAGGTTCCATCGGACGGTTAAATATTTCTGCAATTAGTGTAGCAGTTTTTACGGGATTGAGTAACACACGTTTCTCAAAACTTTGGCATTTATAATTTTAGTGAGATAGATAACAAAAAGAAAAAGAATAGGCTCCTTAGTAGTCACTTTTTCAGTTAGGCATTACTATTTTCTAAGATAAATACACGCATACATAAGCAGCGAAACACATAATCCTCTTTTCCATGCAGTCAGTTAAAAACATATGAAAACCAAATGTGCCAATGACCGACGATAGCCTTAAAAGTCCGCATAACACGAACTCGATTCAAAACACATTCTTAATTAAAATGTTTATCATTATGGTAAGTTCCAAACGCATATTACGTTTTTTAATACACACTCAACTTTAATGAGTTTATAAATATCATTAATGATTGATCGTAATCGCTTTGCATACATTTTTAATGAACCCTTTAATACTAAGCTACTGGTCTTTTTTGGAGCAGATTGTTATTTTATTAGGGCATTTTTCATTGCCTTTAGTAACAGGTAGTGCCAGTATTGCAGCGTGATTAGGCCGGGGAGGTATCTCGGTATCCCGTGCGGTTTGGGCTCGGTGGCCCATTGAAGGGGAGGAGGAAAGGAGTGTGGATGTTTATTCCTCGAAGGGCATCGATTGCTCGTGATTTACATCGGTGGGTCGTGTGCTGGCCTAATTCGACTGCACAACAGCAATGATATCTTACAACAGCGATGCCAGGTTTGAAGTCGCTATTGCCAATTAGCATGACGGGTCTTTCACCACTAAGCTATTCAAAGACTATGTCGTTATTGAATGTTTGCATATGCATGAAAATTAATATGACATAAGGGTTGGGGCATACTATCTATAGTAAGCGAATTTGCGGCTGCGTTTGTGTGCGATATTAATAGACCTTTGACATCATTTTAGGAAGAGGAAGTGCCATGCTGCATAGGAGGAGGTAGTGCCGTGCATGGTGCATGACACTACAACCTCCTCTGCAACGGAATTAGGTCGTCACGACCGGGGAAGAACCTCTCGCTCACTTAATACCACAGTGTAGTGACAGCGCCGCTGTGACTTTCGAGCGGTTTGTGAGTAGCCCGTGATCCATTGGGGGGCAGCGCATATGCGTAACAATCATGCGAATGTTCATGGGCGTCGGTAGTTATCAAAAGGCTCCGATTTCTCGTTTGCCCGTTACATTAAAAAAAATATTGTCATAGGCCTTTCTTCAAAAGTACAACATGCATTGATGTCATAAGTTTACGCGAATGTTAGTCATTACAAATGAAATTTCTTTTACGGATTATGAACCACGATAAAGTCCGTAAAAGTACTTTTATTGCAATTTATGTTACAGCTAGTAACATAAATTGCAACATGTGTGTTTGTTGTTCACAAATGTGGTTTTATAAATATTCCTGACCGTATTGTGGGATTTATTCTTCATGATGAATAAACAATAAAAACTATGTTTTTTTTGGTGGCAATCATCTTGCATGACATCTGCGTGCTGACAGATTTACGTGGATTAAACTTTTGCTGACACCAGGTTTAAATAGCTACCGACGTGTCCCATGTTTTTGTTATCGAGGCGAAACGTATTTACGCGCCATCACCGTCTTTGGATGGGGTCTAGTGGCGTGGGTCACTAGAGTTGCGCCGGAGCCACAACTCATTAGGGCACCGAGATGGCGAGTCAGTCCCCTAAGGTACCGACTCCACCTCCTCAGAGGGCTTTACCTGCACCAGGACAGCCCCGCTAACGATGATTTCTCAGATATTTCATTTGAGACAGTGTAATGGGATGAACTTGTGACCCTTGTCCGTTTTCCCAAAAGCGCAAGAGTTTGTCCTTCTCTTGCTCATTTATCCTTTCTTCTTACAGGAGCGCCTCCTCCTACCGCCCTTTAGGCGCCTCTTCATATAAGAAGGGTAAAATTCTGTTCAATTGCCATCGCCCAAGTTGTCTTGATTCATCCCGAGCAACTGAGCCCCACCACGACAAGATTTGAACCATGGTGGAGATGCTTGTGCCCCTACAGTATCATCGCATAGTATACGACAGTCTTGTTAGAACTTGAGATTCTAGGTAAGTATTAAGTTCAGGGTCCGATATAACATGCGGAAATGTTGAACCAGAAAAAAAAAATTATAAAGGAAGTTATTTCCTACGATGTTATAAATTTGTAATAGGTAAATAACAGTTTCAAATAACTAACTGTACCCTGGTTTCACCCGTAGAAATCAATCTACAATTTATACGGGGTATATAAATATGTTATTACAAATTATAACATTA
>JAFELO010000449.1:1334456-1348495 GCA_017140195.1 Eumaeus atala | reverse complement strand
AATTAAGTAATAATTAAAAAAAAAAACAGGTAAACATAAAACATATGCATGCTTTTACATTTATAGTATAATCAAATACGTTTAGTTGTCTTACAGATTTCTAATTAGTATTTAGCATTTTTTATGAATTGTTTTAGCGTGAGTAATAGAAATATTATTTTTAAGAATAAATTCATACACAACTTTACTATAGAGCTTCATCTCGGGTATCAACGCGTCTGCGTCGACCCTAACTTTATGTTCTCTAATCAACAGTACAATGGTTGCTTAACTTAAGTGCAATTAGTGAGTTCAAGTAGTAAGTGGGCTGGCGACAGTTTCCGCCATAAGTAACATAGCCTATCCTTGTAACTGCGTTTTGTGTGACTCAGACGTCTTGTCTTTTCAAATAGGGGTCCAATGGGCCCTCGGGTTACCCGACCACGGCTCACATACGGCCTCTTTTAGTGAATGCAAAAACGGTCGATGTCCCGCTACTCGCATCCATCCTTTTAACTTTAGTGGCCCGTCTGCAATCTGATCATCTGAGTGTGTGACCAGCACATTGCCACTTCAGCGAGCCTATTCTTCGCGTGATATCAGAAACTCTTGTTCTCTGCTTTGTGATTTCGTTACGAATTCCATCGGACAAAGATAAACCCCAACATAGCACGTTCAATAGCCCGCTGAGCTACCGCAAACTTGTGGACAAGTCCTAAATATGGTTCACTATTTTGTTTCATTTTATTATAATGCAGAGATCGTACCAACTCTCCACACTACACATAACCAATTATAATAAACAGGGGAACGAGGGATTACATCGTCGTAGATGCAAAATTATATTAACGTTGACATTTAAATGAGCGCATATGAATTCGCTCGCCCACGACATTAGATACATAACCGTTTCAATTTAGCGCATTAATAGGAGAAGCGGGAGTATCGTAGGCGGCTAATAGCGTTAATTTATTGGTTATGTTGGCAATACATCCGATAGTACTGATAACTGTAAATTGATTGGGCGTTGCCAACTGAAAGAAGTGAAAGACCTGTCCTCGACAGTGACGATAATGGCCGGCCAGAAAGAGTGTTGGGCTGTGTGCCATGACTCGACATAATCTGGCGTAATATTGTCACCCCCGTACACACTTATTTACACACTCTTTTTTTGGTTGACGCGGGAAAATGCATTTACGCGCCTTCACTGGCCATGGGTGGGATCCAGTGGTGTGTGGGCCCGCGGCACAATAAAGTGCCGAATACCCACAAGAACCACCTCGAGTGCCATCAGTGCCGCCTTTGGTGAATTGCCCTGGAATAATGCCTCATCAGCCAACTAAGGGACCGACACCACCTGAGGTTCCCATCCTCGTTCCATGCCCCGTGCAAAAAAGCGCCGCCACCTCCTGCTCTTTAGTCCCCTCTTCTAAAAGAGGGGTAAAAAGAGCAGCCCCCCCCCTCCGCCTCGATTCAATTGGTTTCGCCCAAGGCATCAGGGTTCACCCCAGGCTACTGAGCCCCACTGTCACAACAAGGCTTGAACGATGGGGCACTTATTGACTCCTGTCCTAACGTAATGCGATATATGTACAAAGTGGAGAAGTTTTTTGGTTCAAATACAAGTACATCATTATAAAACAACTGGTTTCATGATTCGTCGTTGTTCATTCTTAGTTCCGGATGATCTTTCTTGGAGGAAGTTCAAAGTCGGAAGGGAAACACTTCCATAAGTCTGCAGACACCTGTTAATTAACTTTGATAAGGGAAAAAAAAAATCGAAATCGGCTCACCAATCACGAGTTGTTCCTCACTGACCATTGATTAACTTTGTCCACAAACCAGTCTAACCACGCTGCCAGCGCTCGTTCTCATGTAAATGTAGGTAGCGCTATAAATAAGGCTTTTAATAAAACTGTAACACTATGTATATTCATATGAAAATTAATTAGTCAAGTGAAATCGATTTTGCGTCGAGTTAAATATGATTAATAATCGATTCATTAATTACATTCAATAATCGATTCTACGGTTACTGTTAATAAGTTTACTCCATTGAGTAATAATCGATTAATTAACGATTGATTATAGCGTTTATTTACACCACAGCAAAATGTTCCCTCACCGAATGTACACGTAAAGCTGCACACAGAGAAATTTGGAGACAAATAGCAAAAGCTGCCACCAGCCACGAAAAATAAGACAATCCACGACCACGACCACTCCGCCAGGAGTGTGCGGCCAGGAAGAGGAATAGCTTTTATGAGTGTAGACGTATTGTTGACGGAGGGGAGGGGGAGGGGGGTTGACTCGCGCTAGTAGAAAGGACTTTAAAGCAGTTACTTCTTACCGCACGCTTAACTTGGGAGTAAGTAAAGTTACGAAAACGAGGCCAACGGAAGTTCACAAAGGAGACACAAAATAGAAAGAGAGATTTCCTATGTTACCGTAGATAGGGAGAGAGGCGCGAGCACAATTTTTCTTTTTCTCTTTTTCTTATCGCCAGTTACGTTTTTGTGGTCTAAAGTACTCTCCTATTTTTTCATAGATTCTAGCTACCTGCGGTCACCTACTATCCACGAGCTGACCAACGCCACCCATCGACATCTGCAAATACCAAGTTTATGCCGGCGCGTTGCCAGCGTTTGACACAGGAGAACGTTCTAGAGGAATCCCAAATCATGTCGGCTCGTAAATTCCTAGGAACCCGTATTCCGCGGGCAGGTTGGTACATTAAAAGCTATTATTGTTATAGTAAAGGGGGCCAAACGAGACAACGAATGCTTTTCACGGCTACTGTCTTTTACCCGTGACGTTTGTTCGTTTGCGCGAAATCGAAAAGCTCCATTTCAAGAATACAATACCCCTTTTTTATAGTGCAGAGGGACAAACGAGTAATCAGTGCATTTCTACCACTACCGAGGCCCATGAAGATCAGCATAATTAAGCCAATGCGTTGCCTGACACCGTAGGTAAAGTGACACCTACGGCGGAATCAAGTGAGCGAGAGGTATCTCCCCAGTCGTGCAGGCCCAATGCCGTTGTGTATGGATGAAGAGAGTCCTTTACGAGTCATTAATTTTTACGATATAATAATTAGTATGTTTCCGGAATTACAATTTAATTAGTACTGCATTTTGCGTTATTGTATAACAAACATCCCAACTTCCATTCATACTTTTGCATTTATAATATTAAGATTGATAACATTTGAGCCGCTATAGCTGCCGCGCGTGAGCTGTTCAAGCTGAACCTTGTTTTTCAATTTTTCACGCAAAAACTTCTGAATGGATTTTGGTGAAATTCAGCATACATGTAAATAACAACACTGTAACCATGTACAAGTACTGTAAGTACGGGCCATGCTGTATTGCACCAGAATTGGGCCGGCACGACCGGGGAGGTAACTCTCACTTACATGATACCGAGGAGAATTTCGTGTGGTTTATGAGTAGCTGGTGGCTCATTGGAGGGGAGGAGGGTAAAGGAGGGCAACACATTTGCATGAGAGTAATATTGGGGATCACTATAGCCGTCGGTAGACGTCAAAAGGCTTATACTTTATAGCATAGGAGGGCAAAACGCGAAAAAGGAGCCCCTAAAAGCGGTATAGGGATGGATTTCATGAGGGCAAAACCGCGGTACACAGTAGCATGGCTACGAATTATATAATATCCACAAAGTGCATGATTTATAGTGGTTAGAACAGCTCCTAGCATAAGTTAGTCAAGAAAACGTAAGTCTGTGGGCTTGAACTGACTTACTTATAGTCTAGACCTAGGCACATCTCCAGCTAACGAGATACGCAGTGGGTGTGAAGGTATATTGTCCATCTGTGTAGGCAAATTTTACATATATCTATTTTTATAAGTTAGTAAAATTTCACGTTTTTTCTTTTCATGATTATATGATGCTATTATGATACCAATACCAATGCCAAGGGTCAACTATGATTACGTTTCGTTTAATTCGGTTTGCGAGTTTCAGGTAGCCCATTGCAGAGACAGACGCGAGGTATGCAAACGTCTCTACAACAAATGTGCAGATGTCCCCGGAAGTCGCCAAATGATCCACAACTGCTTGAGCGTTTGTTTACCTTAGTAGTAGTACTTCATTTGTCTAGATGAATACGGGCGTCGGTAGCTTTCCCCAGCCGTGACAGTTTGCCTCTAACGCAATGACATTTCTTTTTCCTCCAAGGGCCTCCTTCTACCTGTCTAATATTATTATTTACTAACAACTACACTAGAATAAAAAGAAAGAACGGAAAACCCGAGTGCCAACTGAAATGAAAAAAAGAAGGCTTCGGTCGGGAAACATTTAAAGTCCTGGCAAAAATCGTCTTGATAAGTAATGTATCCCTACTGTAGAAGCCATGCTTTTTTCTCTTCAGTTAGCAGTAGGTTTTTTTGTTATTTTCATTTAGTATTAGATTATTATCATAGTTTAGAAGGCAAACGAGGAGTGAGGGCCGCACATCATTCGCGCGTCATATTCATATGTCCTATTCAGCAATTATAGCACTATATCCATAGATATAGAAAAATACCAAGATATACAGTGGCGTCTCAAAACCATACACGTAAAAGAAGTGCAACTCTGAAATTATGCACCTTGTAAAAACAACTTAAATATATGCGCATAAGGTTGACATTTCAAAGAAATATTTAAAATATTTGACTTTTCACATCGCATAAATATAATCTGCATTGTAAAAGCGGCTTAAAATCGTATGATTTTGTCAATGTCAACCTAAAGTGAACACGTTAGGTTGACACTGACAAAATAATCACGGATGCATTAAAATGACAGTTAAATATGAAATCGTATGTCTTGTATTTTGCGAAATAAATGACATTAACTTACAGTTTATTTATTAAGAGGTAGTATGATGAGACAGAAAATGGTGCAGCAAAATTATAGACTTCAGACTAAGACAGGGAAAAGGGAACGGTCGACAGTCAGGTCAGGATCTTGTGAAATATATGGGTCGTCAGTGGAAGAGAGACGCAACCGATTATTTGATGTGGAAGCTAATGAGGAGAGCTATACCCAAGTGAGTGACAATGGGTTGAGGAAGAGAGAGTGTGCGATTCAGGGATGGGCTGTGATATTTAAGGTTAGGCTAAGTTTTTGCTCATATCCCCATCATTATTCAAGACTTGACGTGACGTTGGGGCTCAGCAGCTTGGGGTAAACCCAGGCGAAGCCAATTGATGGATTGGGATGGTCTTTGCACCCCTCTTATAAGAAGAGGGGTTAAGGAGCAAGAAGAGGAAGCGCTTATGGTAACCGTCTTATTTTAAAATGGGACCAAAGAGTAACAGGAGGAGGCACTTTTGAACATGGGGCAAGGGGCGAGGATGGGACCTCGCAAAATTGCACTGTCCCAAAGTTGGTGGGGTTGTCCTGTGGTGTGGGACAGCACTGCTGTGGAGGAGCCGTAGAGGTGCCCTGATGATCTTTATTCGTTATTATATGATGGCACTCCCGGTGGTTTTTGTGGTTATTCAGCACTATAATGTGCCGCGAGCCGCACACACCACTGGACCCAGCCAGGTCTGGTGCAGGCGCTTAAACGCGTTTCTCCGCGTCAACAAAAAAAAAGCCTTTCGCTCACATGATTACGCAAAAGTAATAGCCATGCTCGTTTTGTCCTACTGCCACTAATGTAGCAGGGTATACGTGAAGGAGGGAAAGACATCTGCATCTAGCACCGATTACTCGTACCCCTGATGCTATAAAAATCGCTAATACACATACCATTAGCTGATCCCGATCGTTGGCCAATAAAAACGCAAATAAGCAGGATGTATGAATGGTTGGTAATTGTCAGTAATAAACTGTAACTGCCAACTCTATGTCAATCATATACTGCCTGCAGTTGAGAATTTTACTGTCCCTGATTCCGCTATTGCTTTCCTGTTTATCTATCTAGTAATATAAGGCTGAAGAGCTTGTTTGTTTCTTTGAAGACGGTAATCTTAGGAACTACTGGCCCGAATACTGTTGAATAGTCCATTTATCGAGGCAGGCTGTAGGCTATATACCACGACGCTACGACTAATAAGACCGGAGTCACACCGGTGAAATCGCAGGGTGACCCTAGTCTGTTTGTAAAATGCACTATTCCACTTTGGTCGAATTATCAAATCATCATATAAATATGTCATTAAATTATTTTATATTGGTCCGAGGTACCGAGTTTCCCCAACATGGTTCAAGCTTTGTCGTGGCGGTGGGGCTCGAAGAGCAGGAGGAGGCTCGAAGAATAGGGAACAAAGGAGCAACAAGAGGAAGCGCTTTTGCGCACGGGGCAAGCGATGAAAGGAGTGGATGGGAACATCACCCCTTTGCACTGTACCGTAGCTTGTGATGTTATCCTGTGGTGCGGAGAACACTTCAATGGAGGAAGCGTCGGTTCCTCAGGGACTGACCAGCCGTCGAGGCGCACTGATAAACTGCAGCTACGGGGTGCCTCACACCAAAGCGGTTTCTGTGGGTACTATATTATTTATATGATATTCCCCGCGTCAACAAAAAGTTACCGATTTTAAAGTAACATTAAAAATCATTCGGATTTTAAAAATATGACACAAGTTTATTCTGATGGATGGCCTTTTTAGGGCTCCGTAGCCAAATGGTAATGGACCCCTCATAGTTTCGTCATCCGTCCGCATATCACATACATTTTACCCTGTAATGTTTTATTGCATATTATCCATGTAATGATTTATAAACCGCTACAAAATGATATAGTATGATTTTCAAGAATAAAATTATTAACTACGTACAAGTAACTGAGAGAAATTATCCCTCAGTTTTTTCGGTGTATTTCTATGATAAAAATCTTAACCTTTCTAGACACAAGACTATATATATAAGTAAGATTTTTTACCTGTAACACAAGTTCTTACCGTACTTTGTGTGGGGCTAGGCTAAATTGATGTGATTAGTCCACAATTATTATTATTATTAATAAAAAATTCAAACGAATATTGGTTTGAACAAAATTGATTCAGTAGTTTAAGAGATATACGATTCATTGGTTTTGTTGCTGCGGAACCTTTCATAGGCAAGTACGACTCGCTCTTGGCCGGCATAATTCTTAGAATGAATAAAAATCTAATTCTTTCCGCTACGGTAACGCTACTAGTTCACGTTACTAAATTACGTTAACTGGTGGCACAGCAGTACAGCACTACAGTTTACGTTAACTCGTGGCACGGCAGTACAGCACTACAGTTTACGTTAACTGGTAGCACGGCAGTACAGCACTACAGTTTATGTTAACTGGTAGCACGGCAGTACAGCACTACAGTTTACGTTAACTGGTAGCACGGCAGTGCAGCACTACAGTTTACGTTAACTGGTGGCATGGCAGTACAGCACTACAGTTTACGTTAACTGGTGGCACGGCAGTACAGCACTACAGCTTACGTTAACTGGTGGCACGGCAGTACAGCACTACAGTTTACGTCAACTCGTGGCACGGCAGTACAGCACTACAGTTTACGTTAACTGGTAGCACGGCAGTACAGCACTACAGTTTACGTTAACTGGTGGCACGGCAGTACAGCACTACAGTTTACGTTAACTGGTGGCACGGTAGTATAGCACTACAGTTTACGTTAACTGGTGGCACGGCAGTACAGCACTACAGCTTACGTTAACTGGTGGCACGGCAGTACAGCACTACAGTTTACGCCGAGGAGACGATTTAAGGCTCATGGCATGAAAAAAAACATGAGAAGTAAAAAGTGTCATTTACGTCTATGGCGCAGCTTTTTGGCCTTGCGCGTAAGTCTGGAAAATGGTTTTGGTTCTTACGGAGTAAACTGCAGTTTTTATATTGGTGATTGTGACGTTGATTGTAAAGTCTTTTAAAGAGCAAGCAAACAAACTGTTTGTAGCTATCATCATCATCATCATTATCAGCCCTTATCGGTCCACTGCTGGACGTAGGCCTCTTTCGGTGAACGCCAAGACGACCGATTCCCTCCACTAGCATCCATCCCGGACCGGCTGGTGACCACACCTGGTGAACGGCCGACCAAAACTTCGTTTTCCTAATCGTGGCCTCCCGATCCTTACTGGCCCATCTGCCATCTGTTCTACTGTGTGTGACCAGCCCATTGCCACTTCAGCGAGCCTATTCATCGCGTGATATCGGATAATTTAGTTACCTGCTTTATGACTTCTTTAGGAATTCTGTAGGACAGAAAAACACCCAAAATTGCAGAGCTAGCTTACAGCTGTATAAAATATATTTCCATGTTTAATACCAGAATAAATTGAATGGACACATATGGCTATACCGGATACGTGACACTTTATGAGAGAATCACTAAAATATCAACTCATTCGAATAACTTCACTTCGCAATATATTAGATCGATTCCTTTGAATTACAAGTAACCCTAAAACTCACACATTATGATTATGTGATATAACAGGAATGAGCCTAAGTACCGCGAAACAACCTCGTAAAGATGATGGCAGGGTCGAGGTTTCAATTAGTACGAGGTAAATGTTATCTCCACGAGTGTGTCGACTTCGTTTTAATGTAAGTACTAAAAATAAATACTGTCGAGCAAATATTAACCTTATGATTAAAGTTACCTACCACATGCCTTTAATTTCAATTTAATTCAGCATTTCGTTCGAATTTATATCGCGATTTGATCGAGAATGATATTTTTGTCTACATTCATATTGAAACTCATTATAGAAGAAAAAAGTTATTCAGACGAAGTTGTATCGAGATTCAGTGTTTAAAATTAACCATTTTCAATAATACTATTAAATTTCATAGTTCGTGAGCAATGCTGCTTTTGAGTTCTGGATTTGTACCAGTCTTAATAAGGCCAGTCTCTTTAAAAGTGCTCAGAAACCTATCCTCTTTCGGATGCTTGAATGTTCATATAACATAGACGTTAATAATGGATTATATAAACTAAACCATATCGTAAACATTGCATTGTATAAAGTTGTGACTACACTCTGTAACTTAACGGAACGTCGATAGGTACACATCAGTGAAGACGATGTCCTCCATGACGAATTTCAGCTATGGCGGCCACCTTAATGGACAATTTAATAGTAAACTGAGCCGGACATACCAAAGGGCACAAGTGTGTACGCAAACGCATGTGTACTCTCTATTACGTCTCTCTTTTATACCTACGGTTGGTAGTCCGACACGACCGGAGAGGTACCATTCGCAGGACGCTTAGCGTCCACCCTGAATCACGGATGCCGCGGTGTAGCATTGGCATGTTCTTGACTTCTGACTGTTCATAGACGCAGCTCAATATGACATCTCAATGTATATGTTTGTTACCGCTTCGAGTTGGGATCGTTATACCATCGAGTTCCAGAATTAGCTCCTCGATTACCCATTGTCACTTTGATTTCATAAATCATCTTTTAATGATTAAATTTCGCAATAATATTGGACAAGACATTTATGTGCAAACAGTTATGTTACATTTTATTGACATTTATTCCAAATTTGCATTTATGGATTCGAATTTGGATGTATTTGTCAAGTATTCTTTTGTATTGCTCTAAGGAATATGATACTTTGCCAACAGCGTGGAGTTTCTCTATCATATTAGGAAAAGGTAGTGTCATGCTACATAGGAGGATGTAGTGCCATGCATAGTGCTGGACACTACATCCTCCAACGGAATTGGGGGGGTCGGGGGTCGGGGGGGTCTTACATCTTCAGTATCGCGTTTCGTTCGATTTGTGACTAGCCGGTGGCCCATTGGGGGGAGAAAAGTTGGGCGACGCATCGCCATTGTAATTATGTGGATGTTCATGGGCGTCGGCAGTCAATTATTATAAGCAATTAAATTATTGAGATTCTAGAAAATATCAGCCAGTCTCTCAGTAAAGGAAGAGTTTGACATGTGTTAGAACTAGCCGTGGTTTTACTCGCGTAGCTCCGGTACTATCTGTCGCGGCGTCGTGGTGAATAGTCTATAGCCTTTCTCGTTTCATGGACAAGAATATTTTTTTAATTCGGTTTAGTAGTTCCTGACATTAGCGCGTCCAAACAAAGCTTATTTTATATTTTTACTTTTATACCAAAAAGATAAATAACACTAGCGAGAAGTGACAGGCTATCGCAATTTTTACAGTTTTAAGAATGTCCAGATGGTCCTAAGAGGCTATAGTGATAAGGTGATTAGTTGAAATGGAGAATTTTATAACTTCCTCTACCTGAAAAAAAATGCACCGAAAGTTATTGAAGTTTAAAAGTAAAAATTGACAGGACAGTCAAACAGAATACCGATATATTAACCGGTACTTCGGCCACAAACAATATCGCTTTGAGACATCACGCAATTATACCAAGCGTACCGACTGGCGGGACGTGTATCGACATATCAACATCACTAGATTTATAGCGGACGTACATGCGTGTTAATTAATCTGACCCAATAAAAGCAGCGATGTACGGAAATGTGGCCTTGAGATAGTGCGTAACTGTGCTCGGTTTTTATCGATGTAAATCAGGCACTTCACTATGCGTGCTGGGTATTGCCGGTACGGCGGATAATATACGCGTTCAACTAGTCCTAGTGACGTTTATAAACTTGCAGTAAAAGACTAAAGACTTTGCGCTGAAAATTAACATTACAGTTTTGATAGGAACCGTACAAAAGGTTCCTTTAGCTGATGTGAGACTAGTAAATGTTGATTTCCTGATCCGGACCGATGGAAATAATTATGGTCAGAATAACGTATTATAATATGAAAGACACGTAAAAAATATTATCTCCTAGCTCTTGTAGTAGTTCAAAGTGCCTGTTTTGATTGTGTCACCTCTGACACCTTTTTAACCAACGTTAAAATGGAGGAGGTTCTCTCCTGTTAGATGTCATTTAAATTTAAAAGCATTTGCATGCTGCTTGTTTTCACTAAAGTATGATGGACAACAAATAGCTAAATTTGTTTGATGATCTTGTATATACCACGTCTTGTATGTACCACGTCTTGTATGTACCACGTCTTGTATGTACCACGTCTTGTATGTACCACGTCTTTGCAAATAAATAAAGAAATAACTAAATAAATTCGACTGCATATTTTGTTGTGTGTGTTACGCGACTACGAGGTCCATTGACGATGATTTGATTTTTATTCTATTCTTTTTTTTTTATTCCATTTTTTATTCGACTTGATGTAATCACTACGTAGACCACGTTGTGATTGTCACCAAATCTGGATCTGGTAGAATCTCTGAAATCGAGTGCAGGGAGAGAAGGTTTTCGACGATTCCTATAGCGCAAAAATTTTTAAACATCCTCCTTTAAAAATAACAACGCACTGAAAAGTTTATAATAAACTAAATTAGACATAATATATTCAATATATTGATTTGTGAAATCGTTTTCCAGTCATACTCAAAATCTCTGATGTCGGTGCACAAAAGCTTACGTAGTGTAACATCGGTTGTTGGATGTTTATGACCATGAAATCGATTCAAACACAATAAGTATTTGCATATCTAGTCGTTTCACGTATCCTTTTTAAACGCGTCGTTGTCGAGCACAATAATGACCCGTATGTTTACAAATTAGAAGCTATTTGCTGATACAGTGTGATAGCGTTGTCCCGCGAATTTACGCGCGTCGTTCGCTGACAACGGCATCGTGTGGACACAGCATTGTGCCACCAGCCGTATTCATATGCCAGGCCTCGATTTATGAACACCAACCATTTGCACTCCACAAAATTAAAAACCACCTCCAACTGTCCTCTATATAGTAAGATAATAAAGTTGAAAATCAATTGACCGTATATTTTTCCATAAGCAAATTGTTTCTTCGTCCTGATATATGGAGATGGTTCCTATCTTTTAGTTCTGACCGTTATTTATTGCTGAAGAGAATATAATTACAATTACTTTAGGTAATTGATCCTTTTGTTTTCCTATAAGAGTTTTTTACGATGGCACGGGGTTCAAGACAAAGTGTAGAGTAATTGTGAGTTAAGGACACAGTGATTGGATGGTTAATTGTCCAGCTTATAGTTTCAAGATCATCCAGTATCCAGTATCGCTAGGATAGACAGCGTATGGGAACCTTGTTTTATATATAAGATTTTTATAGTTTAATTTATTAAAAAATATTTGGTTATATATTTGCACTGTTTGTATGTAAAAAAATATCAGAACGCAATATAAATAATAATTAAACCCCCTCAGCTTTACGCAAACCTTTAACTTCAATTGTGTGAACAAAAATGACTGTACCGGATATGTTAACATTTAATTTTTGTATTCGTAATTCATATAAGAATATGTTTGAAATCATTTAAATCGGGTTAAAAATAACAATTCACATGCTATTGTTTTTGATTGAATTTACCAACGCGTAACATTGACGGACATATGACAGAAGGTCAGGACAGCTAGTAGGCAAGTCTTATAAATGAATGTCCTTGTTTCTGACAACCAGTTGTCAGAAGTGACATTGACAGACCTTGCAATAAAACTGTTTGTCGCATTTTATCGCGGTTTATTTAATTATTTAATTAGCCCATCGTTTCAGAAGCTTTACAACAACCATGGTCACAGGTGGACCATGACCACCATGGTCACGGGTGGACCATGACCACCATGGTCACGGGTGGACCATGACCACCATGGTCACGGGTGGACCATGACCACCATGGTCACGGGTGGACTATTATATTAAACTATGATAAAATCCGTAAAAGTAGTTTTACGAGTTTAGTACGAGTAACATTCGCCTAAACTTAAAACATCAATAAACGATAGTCCTTTATCTTGTCGGTGTTTCTGGTGTCGGTTTGCGCGTGTATCAAAAGAATTCACTCATAACATTTCAAACGTACCAAAAGACTGTGGTGATATTCAAAAATTGTTAGTCGTCCCCCATAGAGTAGAACTTATCGAAAATTGCTCTCAATACCTATTTGATAAGCCCTCCTGTATGGTTTTTGTGTGTGTCCTTTTTACCCCCCATTTGACAATTACAAATGGCTGACGTATACTGTGGCTGTTCGCTGGAACATACTTAAATGAATTTAGCTTGAGTACAGACGTAAAAAAATTTGTATTTAAGTCTTTTATAGTATAGGGAGGGCAAACGAGAAATCCGTGCTTTTTTACGCCTGCCGACGTCTATGAACGTATTTACTGTGCTGATTGTGCGTTGCCCTCCTTTTCACCCGCTCCCTCAATGGGCCATCGGTTATTCACAAACAGCAAACCCAGCGAAACAGGTCAGCCTAGTCCTTGCTACTGGCCCCTGATCTATGTCTAGTTGTTAGAGGTTCATTCATTTCTAAACTACAGTCAAGAAGTTGATAGTGATAGATTCAGGTGTCCAGCACGTTAAGCAAGCGCCTACTTTCTCAGTTATCGGATTTTATTCCTAAAGAGAGACGGAATAAGTGTGGATTATAGAGTGCACTTGTGTCACTTGTCAACAAAGCGCTTTCTGTTCATATTACCCTCATGCTATAAAATGTTGCCATCAGCGGTTTTTTAAAATAATTTTATTTATTTTCGTAACAAGCTAACATGCAATCTGAGTCTTTACGCGATGCCCATAATCATGCGCATTATTATCATACGTTGTCTTCCTTGACTCATACCCTTCAAAGGCCGACCTACCCGGTACTCTCATACCGCACGAAATTTGTGACCATTGGAGTCACTTCACGGTGTTGCCATGTGAAAAGCGACGTACCACTCCGGTTGTACCGGTTCAATCCGGTTACAATGCAGCATGGCACTACCTTTTGCTCATGTAAAGGAGAGCTACTTTTGATCACGTCCCGATCCTGCAACAACTCAAGAGTCTGCGATATCATTACTATATTTTGTAAGAGGTAGTGCCATGCTGTATAAAAGGAGGTAGTGCCATGCATTGTGCATGACACTACATCCTCCTATGTGACGGAATTGGACCGGCACTACCGGGGAAGTACCTCTCACTCACTTGATACCGTCGTAAAGTGACAGCCTCGCTGTCGCGTTTCGAGCGGTTTGTGAGTAACCAGTGGCCTATTGGGGG
>JAFELO010000449.1:1303372-1334450 GCA_017140195.1 Eumaeus atala | reverse complement strand
GGGGGGGAGTGAAAAGGAAGGCAACGCATAGGTATAGTTATGCTGATGTTCATGGGTGTCAGTAGTCGTAGGAAGGCAAAAGAAATATCTGAACCACCCCTAAAACGACACCGAATACTCCAATGAAAAACAAGCGAGTGTTTACTGTTTTAAGTTGAAGAAACTTAAATCTTCTAATCAATTACCGTTACGAGTGACAGCACAATAGTGGACCATGTTACCGGCCATCACCAGAGGAGATGGGAGATATCCTATCCGGGATCTGAGATTGTGATGCTGCAGATACTATTATGGCCATGTTTAATTATATCGTGTGCATCCTCTCGTTTAGTTAACAATTAAGTGTCTATGGCAATTTTATTAAAAAAATAAACTCGATAGTAGAACCTTGTGCTTTCACTCGCGTACTACGGTTTTAGCGATCATTGTTTGGCGGTAAGTAGACTACAGAAACAAAACAAATATCCAATAGAACAGAGACTGCTGTTCCTGAGATTAACGTGTTCAGACCAACAAAGACTATTTTTTATAGCATAGGGGGCAAACGAGAAATCTTAGGCTTTTACGACTACCGACGCCTATGAACATGCACATAATTATGACGATACAGGCAACGCAAATTTCTGCTTTATAGTAGTCTAGCTAGTGCTAGCTACCTTCTGAAAATGTCCTTCCTACTGCTCCTAAGAGCTCGCTATTGTAGCGCACATGCAACCAATGCATTGCCATATTTCACCTCAAGCGCCTAATGGGCCACCAATCACAAACCACACATAGATATATCTCTGGTATTTTCTGAGTGATAACCTCCCCATCCTGGCGGTCCGAATCAGCTGCATTGGTCACTTCTCATACTAAACATGGTTATCCGTCATGACATCGTGACGTCACTATGCTAATTGCAAATGGCCGGTCCGCATCATTAATAATGTTTATTTAATTGAGTGTACAACGTACATTCACACCCGAACATACCCAAGTGTCGTTATGGATATGAATTACCAATTATGTTCTGGTATAATAAAGCCACGAGTATAGATCGTAGGGTTGTCACTGTCGAGTTTCTGATATATTGTAATAAGATAAGTTATCATTACCATGACCGGCTGAAGGTGTTGAGAGATAAGTATAACACGAGTATAGAGTTTTTTTTTATATTAAAGGTAAGAAAGTGATTACTGACAAGGAAGTAAATAATTAATTACATACACTTCCATTAATTAGTAGTTATTGAGAATATGAACATTACATATGTATCTAGCAATTACATAAGTATTTTTTAATATGCTCAGTAGTGAGTCTTTAGAGGTGGTGCCGTGCTGCATTGCAGTTAAATTGTAGGCGTGCAGGCACCTCTCGCTCAGTTCAGAACTGCCTTTGATGAGTGAAATGAGAGCTATGCCTTAGCTTTTCACTTTTAATGCATCATAAACGCCATAGCGTTCCATGCAGTCTGTGAGTTGCCGATGGCCCATTGGAAATGAAAGGATAAGTAATTACATAGCAATTATGCGGATATCTATGGGCGTTAGCCACCAAAAAGCGCCTTCTACTGGTTGGTCTACTCAAACAGTAAACTGAATCCGGAATACCCTAATTGACAACCCTAGCAATCGAAATACGATAATTCAGTAGGTGTCAGGTAAATATTTGAAAGTAACGTAAACGACACGTTGCGACACGTGAACATCGATACTACACGTTAAAACCGGTATTGAGACTTTTATCGATAATAAGGGACTTTCCAGGCTGTAAAATCGCGAAGCGCGACTGATATTGTAAACATCATCATTATTATTCGATTATTTATCTCTACCATAATTATCATCTCCATTGCTATATTATATATAAGACATCATTATCAGCCCTTATCGGTTCACTACTGGACGTAGGCCTCTTTCAACGAACACCAAGACAACCGATCTCCTGCTACTCGCATCCATCCTAGACCAATATAAATTAATTTAATAACATAAATGTTTTATGATTTTCCTAGTTCAAGGTGGAATAGTGCATTTTATAGTCAGACTAGCATCCCCCCACGGTTTCTCCCGCGTTACTCTGGTCCTGTTAGTCGTAGCTTCATGGTATATAGCATATAGCCATCCTCGATGAATGGACTATTCTCAACATTTTCGATTCGGGCCAGTAGTTACTTGGATTAGCTAGTTCAAACAAACTAACTAACTCATCATCATCCTTATCAGTCCTTATCGGACCACTGCAGGTCACGGGCCTCTTCACACAAACTAACTCAATCAAATCAGCTTTGTATTATTTATATAGATTGAATCTTGCAATCAAAATAATAACAATGTCATGAGTCACAATCTAATACCGGGATGCATGTCTCCCATCTACGGGAAAGAGAGAGTTCCTTTTCTCTTTCGATCGCAAACCCAGCCTCTTCGCCTAAAGAGTTTCCTAGTCTCCGTTGACATGCCAGCGTGGGTGCTGCTGGGCATTAATTCAGACGAATTAATGCCCAGCAGCAGCCGGGCTGATGATGACAATTAAAACGGCATCGCAAATCATTTCACGGAAACATGTAAGTACTGATACAAATAAATCAATTAACAATTCTCATTACGTTATCGGGGATCGAACCCGGGACCGGTCGGCGCGTGCGCAGAAAGTGTCACACCCGGCTTCATTAGCCGCTGATGCAGATTTATGGAAATAACAATTATGCATGCGTTATTATAGGAGCGGTTTGTTCCTTATTCCATATTTATGGGGTAAGTGCTTGGGCGGGTGTGGGGTGTTGTTGTGACAGAGAAATGAAACGAAATGATAGGAAATTAAATGAAACTATTTTCAATTTTTCGAGAATTATCTGTACATTCAATGTTAACATTTGATATGATTATATAGAATGTAGAGCTTGTTTATTTGTTCGAACGCGTTAATCTCAGGAACTACCTACCCCAATTGAAAAAGTATTTTTGTATTGAACGGTTCACATATCGAGGAAGGCTATGGGCTATATTCCATACCGACTAGTAGGACCGGAGTTCTACTGAGTTCGGACTCGTAGACTCGGGTGAAACTGCGGGCGATATTAGCCATTTTGGGGCAGTAGTAACTGAAATCAGCGTGTACAAACGAAGTCGGCTTTCTATAATTAGTATAGTAGTAAGTGAATTAAAGTTCGGTAACGTGATGATGATAGTATAGTAGTAAGTGAATTAAAGTTCGGTAACGTGAAGATGATAGTATAGTGTAAGTGAATTAAAGTTCGGTAACGTGATGATGATAGTATAGTAGTAAGTGAATTAAAGTTCGGTAACGTGATGATGATAGCATAGTAGTAAGTGAATTAAAGTTCGGTAACGTGATGATGATAGTATAGTAGTAAGTGAATTAAAGTTCGGTAACGTGATGATGATAATTTTTCAGATAAATAAAAATATTTATTTTTTTCATAATAAGAATAAATATCACAAACATTTCTCTCATACTTTGTATCCAATTCGTCGATATTTCAAGCTGTCGCCGTCACATGTCTCCTGACGCGATAGCTCGCCGTCGAGCTGGGGCCGAGACGCAAGCTGCGGTGATGGCTAGCGGCCGCGATAACAACGACAGCCGGTGCCAGGATATTGATGTTTTTAAGTGTACTCGCCGTTTTAATATGGGATACGTGATTGAATAGAAAGCGGCCATTGCAGTGCCGATAGCTTGATGTGGTTATTAAGTGTAAGGGGCGAGTGATGTTGGTAGTATATTTGTAGGGCTACCACATCGCAATATTTATTGTAGGGTTGATAACACTTGAGGGAGGGTTGTGTCTTTTCTTTTATCGCGTGGAAGACATTTACGCCGCATCTGTACACCCTGGGATTATGAACTCCCTAGAGGGTGAACCCTACCCTACTGAAACCTCAAGGAAGCCCTCAGCCGCCTTAGGTTGGATGAAAAATGAGATCCGGTATCTGCTAAGGAGGTTGTGCAGTTTTGGTGTCACGTTTAGTGCGGTATGTGAGTTTCCGGTGGCCCATTGAGGGGGGAAGTTGGCGCGTCTACGTAAAGGTTATACGGATGTTTACGAGCATTGGTAGTAGGAAGTAAAACAGTAAGTTATGCTTGTTTGTCCCCTTATAATGAAAAAAAAAACCTAGTCTCTCTTACGTAGATTGTACGCAAGTGTAACAGGTTGTAAGCCAGCGTTTATTGATCATGACGAACAAAGGCTACCCGCGGTGGTATCAAGATAGATCAACCACAGAGATTTAGTAAGATGTAGCGTCATGTTGCGGAAAAGTTCGTGTCGTGAACCCACGTCGGCACGACCGGGAATGCACCTCTCCCTCACCGCCGTAGAGCGACAGTAACGTTGTCGCGTTTCCTGCACCTTGAGAGTAGCCCTAGCCCGTTAGGGAGGAGGAAAGCGGGACAAAGGATTTGCATGACAACAGTAATACGGAAGTCTATGGGTGTCGGTCTTTAAAAATTTCTTTACAGATTCTACGTCAGCTACAAAAGAAAATGGGCCAAGTGCGAGTTGGACTCGCCTATGAAGGGTTCCGTAGCTGCAAACATAAAAAAAATCCCACATCTCTTAAAATACATAAAACTCTACACCTCTTAAACTATTAACTTTCGCTCCTGGTAGTCCAAAAGCTCTTTGGGAGGAGCGCACACTTTTTGTCGCTTTATACAGAACGAATATCTAATGAAGTATTAATGTATAATAATCATAATTTTGACGACGATATGACTCAGTTGGTAACGTGGCGCTTCATTCGCGTGTTACGCCAGAGGTCGCGGGGTATTATATGTATTTCTATAATAGAAATATTAAATTTATAAGATTTCTCAAGTGTATAAGAAATATTAAATATATTCTCCGTTGTCTAGCACCTGTAACACAAGTCCTTACGGTACTTACTACAGGATTGTGCTAATGTGGTGTGATAAGTCCACAGATATAATTATTATTATTATGGTAGAAAAGCGTATGTTAGAATCTTCTAGACCATTTAGAAAGACCCATTCGTTGACTGGAATATATAGACGTGTGGGGTACACGTCTACGGACAAACGGACATGTCGAAATTATAAGGGTTCCTTTTTTACCATTTTGCTACGAAACTCTAAAAAAGAGCTCTCTTTACTATATCGGAGTGAAGGGTGCGATGATAGTTACAAAATAATAAACAAGACATCAAACGCCTTACAATGTCTTTGGATTATTTATAAATGTAGGAGGCTGACGAGCAATCAAAGCTTAAAGTATCAACTAGTATCTTAACACAAAATCTGCGAGGAATCCTAAGATAACAAAAGGTGACGAATGAGTAAAAATACACAGTAGGAAAGGTAGACCTTTCCTGTCTGATTATAGCACGTATGTGTTTAGGGGTCCCGTGGAGGACGCGTTGAGGCTATCTGAGTAAGGCATTACAGTCCCCTGGTAACTGCAAGTATACTTTAGAAGGTATACATAGCCTTAACTATTAGAAGGCGAGGCGGGGGCCTCCTTGGGTCCCCTAAACACACACGTGTTATAATGAGACATGAGCCCCTAAGTTTTTATATGCTGCGACCATCCTGACATAAACAAATTAGTTTACTAAAAATCTTTTCATTTTTAGTGTGAAATTAAGCTTCTGAGATATATTGTGAAGGACAAGTAGGCGATAAGTAATCGTCTTTTGTAACAGTAAAATTCACCAACCTTTAGGGTGATCTACGGTCTAGCAGCACATTATTTCCGCTTGATTTCAAGAAGGAAACCAAAATCCTACAGGATAAGAAGATAAGAGTAAAATTAATTTTTAAATTCTATTCCAATTTCATTCACACAAATCGGCTTTCAATGCTACATTTGAATGTATATTAAAGTAAATATAAGTTATGCATGTGTGGGCGTAAGCTTGTCGTCATCTGTGATATTTTGTTTATAAATAATTGTTATTCTAAGGCATACGATAAACAAAATATTTCTGTATCCCCTTTAACATATGCATTAAGTGTGCTCAATGTCTACGTATCCAGTTTGCACAATCAATAAACAAAGGAATAAAATTTTAGCTTTACGGTAATAAGATGATTATAAAACAGAATGAAGGCTCAATCGCCGTAGAAATTGAACCGTACGCCAGCTTAGCATATATGTAACATTTAGATTTACATTTAAATATCATTTAAGCAAACTACGATGACTCCTGGCATTTGCCGCTGTCATAATTATACCTAGGAACGTAACAAGCATAATTTGAAAATCAACACCAAGAACTAGACCGGATTCGTCCATAAATTTACAATAAACCTATGAAATACCTTCACGTATCTAGTCAATATCAATTTGGATCAACTTAAACATCATTCCAATGCATCTAGTATGCTAATGCATGCATGATTTAATTAAATGTCTACACTCTTTGGAATCAATTAAGTTGCACGCTTATCTCCGGGTCTCGTGTGGTCATCGTCGAGAAAGCAAGAGGCCATTTTATAGTGGTTTGATTTTATTGCTATATACTATATGTGGAGCAATCTGGGGTTATGGGGTTTAACAATTGCTCATTTAAATGTATCAATTAATTAAATTATGACAGATACGCCTACCTTGAGAGTAAAACGTTCTTCTCAGGCTATTTCGGTTAAATTTTATTGTTTACTGATTAAGCATGTTGATTAATTATTGGTTCAACAGCTTGTTTGCATCATATGCTATAAAATAGTATATAAATGTAAATGTATATTTTTGTTATTGAATTATTTTTATCGCCATTGAATCAGGCCCGCTGAGATTGTTTCGGCGGTTCCTCTCAGGACAGGGCTATGGTTGAACCGGTTGTAGATTATTCTTGGTGACGTTCCAAAAATATTTTTTATAATTCCACTTTGAATAAAACATTTAATTTCAATTATTGGTAGTAATTGTCAATCTTTAATAGACAATAGACATTATGAAGGTCAATCATATAAATCTTTTTCGTTCATGAAATCGGTCATACAAATGTCCTATGGCTTTGTGCGAATTCGAATATGATAGATAGGTAGAGAGATGAATAGGTGGAGAACTATGCTCAGTAATCCAATTCTATATGGGCCGATTTACCAGTAGCTGTGAATTTGATTCCTAGTGTTTATTCAACACCAGCCTTTGCCCTAGGCTAGTCCGCTTCTACATCAGATGATATCTCGGTCGGCTACCAAATTTAGGAAACTTGATGAGAGCGTCAATTTTTACACACAGCGCCTGTCCTCTGCAAACTAGAAGGGAAACTAGGCCCAATATTGTAATACAACTTCATTATAATTCAATATTAAGCGTATGTAAAAAGCCTCTAACTGTTTTCTGGTCTGCCATTTGTTTGGTCCAGTTACCTGGCACATATATGGCAAGAAACCGAATACGCATCCCGATGTTAACCCATACACACTTATGGCACTAAAAGCAATGAGAGGTCGGCATAACTGTGTCACTATAGAGTTACTTTTTAATCTAATACAGGGGAGCAAACGAGAAATCGGAGCCTTTTACGGAAACAGACGCCCATAAACAGCCGCATTAGTGTTGTCATGCGAATACGTTGCGCTCCTTTCTCTTTTCACCCCGTAAACATAATTTCGTAATTCTCACACGTAATATAAAGAGCATGTCGTGTGTATGTGAACGTAATATATAGGGCAAGCTATATAAATATGATGCAAATGATAGATAATGCTGTATAAGTGTGATGCACATGTATAGAGTATGATGTGTAAGTGCGATTCAAATGTATAGATCATGCTGTACAAGTGTGATGCAATTGTATAGGGCATGCTGTATAACTGTGACGCAAATGTATATGTTATGCTGTAAAAGTGTGATGCAAATGTATAGAGCATGATGTGTAAGTGTGATTCAAATGTAAAGATCATGCTGTACAAGTGTGATGCAAATGTATAGGGCATGATGTGTAAGTGTGATTCAAATGTAAAGATCATGCTGTACAAGTGTGATGCAAATGTATAGGGCATGCTGTGTGACTGTGACGCAAATGCATATATTATGCTGTAGAAGTGTGATGCAAATGTATAGGGCATGATCTGTAAGTGCGATTGAAATGTATATATCATGCTGTACAAGTGTGATGCAAATGTATAGGGCATGCTGTATTAGTGTGATGTAAATGTATAGAGCATGCTGTATAAGTGTGATAGCAACTTAAAGAGCAGACAGCCTAAACTCGAACTAGTTGAGCCGCAGATGTTGAGATAAGGGTACTGGGACGCGCAAAGGTTGCGGCTGATGTTTAAATATCACTGGTTCGATATGCCCCAGATGTTTTGGCCAATCGTGACCACGTAATGTGTGGACTTGGGATGATTTTCAACGCTGCTACTCGTATGTCATCAGTTTGGATCTCGGCCATGACAGTAGTTGTTACTTTAGCGAATTTCAAATATCCATTGGGCTGCATTCTTCCCATCCGCAAGAAAGGAGAGGGGTCTGTCTCCCTATCGACCATCATCTCACCTAGACCGTCGCCCGCCGTGTCCTATAACAACCGATGAAGCTGCACTGGACACTTCCGTCAGCGTAGAGCGATCAAAAGTATCAGGGTGAATAAAACAACTTATGACTGATTGATATCATATTATAATCGACGTAGGGAACCTTGTCTGATAAAGAAAAACTATGTTTACACTATTAAGAACATACTAAGCCAAAATAGTAAATGCATGTCACAATGACCATGACCGCTGTGAAGCAACTGAGACGTCGGTTTTGTAAAATTACTCAATAAACCGATAACGTATATGCAAGTAGTTTTATTGTAATGCAAACCTTCGATTGAGACTGCCTATCTTTTCCCCGCTGCGTATTCCTTATCAATAATGAACATAGTAATATCTATGGACTTATCACACCGCGTTAGTCTGGCCGTGAGGACTTGTGTTACAGGTACTAGACAACAGCGATATATTTAATATTTGTTATAAATTATAGGATAAGATATAATTGATTGTCTATATTGAAGATTTTTATTATAGAAATACATTTAATAGGATACACAAACAACCTGGGGGGAGTGTAATCCGCGACTTCTTGCGTACCATGCGGATTAAACGTCACGTTACCAAACTGAGCCGTCCAGTCGTCAGACTGACTGGACTAGATGATTTGTAAGAGGTAGTGCCATGCTGCATAGGAGGCGGTAGTGCCATGCATGGTACATGACACTACATCTTCCTATGCAACGGAATTGAGCCGGCACGACGGGAGAGTTAGCTCTCGCTCACTTGATACCGCCGTAAATGAATACTACGGTGTCGCGTTTCGTGCGGTTTCTGAGTAGCCAGTGGCTCATTGGGGCGGGGGAAGAAAAAGAGGGTAACACATCGACATAATTATGCTGATGTTTATGGACGTCGGTATGCGTTGAAAGCACCGAGTGCTCGTTTGTGTTCCTATACTATAAAAAACGATAAGTAAATCTCTCATACTGACTCTTGTTTCATGTCTAGTTTTAAGACTATATGGTTAATTTAGTGTACGGTCCCTAACATGAGAAACCTCCTTTTGTGGTACAACTCGAACTGCTGACGATATTACATTAAGTACTGTTAAGTCTTAATTTCAACGTATTGGCGCTTTCCATCTTAATAGACAGCTGTGGCTGTGAAAGGTTACTAATAGCCTAGGACCTTTGGCCTTCGTTGAGGGAGGTCTATATCTAATGAGCTTATACAGGGTGCTCATAATAGCAGTAATGGCGTTATTAAATTTATAGTTAAAACTATGATTGCAGTACATCATTCGAGTTCCGCTTATATTTAAATAAATTACTCTATAAAATTTAGACTGCTTTTTTAACGTGGTATAAGAGATAAAGTTTACGTGACACCTAAATTTATTTATCTTATCTTGTATGCCTCGGAATAATAGGAATGATGATAAACATTGAATATGACACAAATACATTGATACAAACTAAAACGTTATTTTCATAGCTTGTCAACAAGACATCATGGATCCTCATTCTCTCCATCATTCGATTCATGAGACATCGATTCCAGATTGTCGTCACATATAGATTACAAATTACGTATAGCCCTGATTAGCTAAGTTGTTAAAAAACCAGCAAAATATACAACAAGCAAATAACACCAGCGTTAATTTTAACAAATCGATTGATAACAATATTTGTACTATCATAGAGTTTTAATAATAAATCTACAACAATAATTAATAATTACAAAAAGACTTTTTTGTTTTGTTGGACAGTCCACTTCTGACTATGGTTGCTGTAAAGCTTCTGAAACGTCGGGCTCCTTAAATAATTAAATAAACCGCGCTAAAACCGTAAGAATTGTTTTATTCGTGTCAGTCGTGTCAACTTAAGACTATAATTAATAACATGAAATTGTATCTGATGATGATGGAAGCGTAATTAGTTAAAGCGAGCATTGGTGAGACGAGTACAACATGTAAAGTAGAGATCGCGCCCCGGGAAAGACTTTCCATTGCTGTACCTATCACGTAGCCATTACAATGCGTGCACCTACAATTCATATAGAAAGCGCTTTGATATCGCTACCACATACGCTGTGGACTTGGCCAATATATTGTGTCAATAAAATTGCATTAATATCGTTATCTCAATCGCTTCTACGGCCTACCTAATACCGTAGAAACGATTAAACAGCTTTCAGTAATAATGATATTATTTACACTTACACCCAAAGGTTATCTTGGCATGCAGCACCAGAAGACGCTATTGCTCTCTATTTCGTCGTAAGAAAAAACTACATTTAGAATTTAAAAAAAACATAAAGATAAGTGTTATTATATTTTCCGGGATTACTCATAGTTTTGTATGCACCCTGTTTTGTACTGTTTTGTTAAATATAGGGGTTAAGTGTGCCTATTAATTATTTTAAATACAATTAATACCATTTCAAAATATTAGGTGATATGATTACTACTAGCTTTAGTTTTTGTACATATTTTGCCTAAAGCGTCAGTTTAAGTGGTGTAACCTGTAGAAAGTTGCGCATGATATCAGATGAAGGAGCTGCCCCGCGGACATCCTGTACAATGTGTTGCTCGTCTAATGACTAGCTCCCTACCCACTACCGGGCGCTACACTAATCATAGCCTGCAATTGCTCTTTATTAATCTATTATTATTGATACACACTTTGTTTTTTTGTACATTTGTAGTCTAGGATTTTGTCGTCATCATTTTTAACAAAACGTTGTTTACAGTTCAATGTCATCTTTTTGAGGTATCCCACCGCTGCCACTCCTATGTCGCTACTGGACATGATAGCGGCAACTTCTGTCATTGCCTACTGTCGATCTTTTGCTAAAATGATTTTCTCTCATATACAGCCCTTTAAGTGATTGATATGATATAGTGTTCCGCGTGTGTAATGCGACAAAGCAACGCGACTTCATAACGACTAATCGTGCGGAACATCCGCATGGGCTATGGAGGTCACCAGTTACCAAATTCGCACAACTAGTTGGCTTTTCCTCCATTTTTGGCTTTTTGTTTGTGTGGATATCGGTAGTCGTCAAGAAACTCCAATTGCCCGGTTGCTCCTGTTTTATACTGTAAAGAGTTGCTCTGGAATTGGGCTGGAGCCACCGACGAGGCACCCTATGAAGGGAATATACAGCTATGATTACGCGTTTCGATTTATGAGTATTCGGTACTCATTAGGCGATATATATATAATGGTCGATGATATGCATCGAAGGTTAGGAGGAAAGGAGGGCAAAACATCTGCATAACAATTATAAGCAGATGATGTAATGCGGTGTCGATAGTCATCAAGTGACACAGACCAATCTTGTGGCCGATGTTCTATAAAAATGTATTTTTCAAGTCTCAGTCAGAAAACAACCATTCTAAACAAGTTTCTGATCAGAACCTTTTGCAGTCCGCTAAAAGTAGATAATGTCAAAGGCATTTATGATATGTTACTCTGTTATCTATCAAGTTGTAATAGGATTTCTATAATCAGATGGGGCTGGTTGTGAAAGCAGGCTCTTTGCTATTAATTACTAAGATCGAGTGGGACCACCTCGCATCCCTGTGTGGGCAGGCCTGTATTTTAATATTATATTCATACATTTAGTTACAGGTAGTGCTATGCAGCATTGTAGCTAAATTTGGCTGACAATCGATAAGGCGTAGGGCACATGACATAACCGTAATTTAATAAAAAACAAATCTAATATTTTATAATATACATTAGCTTAAGTCAAATTGTTATTCTAAACTGGCGACTAGCCCCAGGTTTACTCGTGAACAAAAGGAAAAATTATACGCTAAAATCTTTCTCATGAATCTCTCTATGCATCTGTATAATCCATGTGAAAATCTGTTCAATATATTTTGAGAAAATCGATCACACACAGATAGAAAGCGTACGGGGACTTTGTTTTTAAATATAGTATATATTGATAAATGAAACGATACGCACACTAAGTCACGCACACGTGAATTCACTTGAGTGTGTCAACTGTCAAACGTAATATTATAAATTTTTTCGAAAAGTTTTTACTAAGATACACTGCCAAAAGGGATTGAATTTCGACCTCTGGGGGATCATTAGCACATATAAATTTAAAATTAAGTTTGTTTGTTTTTTCTGACCATTCTATGCTGACTTGAGTGTCAAGTGCAGCTTAATTGGTAAGACACGACGGGCGACGATCTAGGTGATATTGTGGTCGACGGGGGGGCAGACCCCCTCCTTTCCCGCAGATGAGAAGGATGCATCCTGATAGTTATTTAAAATTAGCTAAAGCAACTAGTATTATCTTGACCTAAGAGTTATGCTGTCCGAAGCCTATATATCTGTAGAATGTTGGTCATGTTCGCTGTTATCATTATTTATACAAGCGCGTGTAACGGCACCGGAGCTGGATGTGTTCTGCCAATGTCTAACCTCCTCAGAAACGTTATGTGAGACGATTTACTTGCATTATGGCCAGGTTTTCATCGTCCAGGTTCTTTTTTAAATAGTCTGTGGCGAATCTAGGATTTTTGGTATTAAGTGGTGGGTGATTTGAAGGTTAATAGGAGTTCACCTAAGCGTAGGTTTAAGCAAGGGAATTTAGGTATTTTCGTATAAGCACTTGCGGATCTAGGGCTTGAGCCAAACCACCGAGCGGTGGCACTCATGAATTGGGAGCGCTACTGAAATGATGTATTTGTTGCATACCCTCGCACGCACAATGTGTGATTGCGGATTAGTTTTGTGATTATAGGGAGACAAACCTGCAGTCCTGCGGAATACGGAGCCTCTCGATGTCTAGCGATGCAGACAAACATGCGCATAATTACTTTACCGTTTGGTACCGGAGCGGGTAAGGAGGGTATCCTTACCCGCTCCGTCCGTTGTCACGCGACTCTGAGGTTGTCACTTTGCGGAAATGTCGTGTGAGCAAGATTCGACTGCAGTGTAGCATACACCTGTTGCTAGAATAGCTACGATTTTTTTTACGTGATCTTTCTATATAATATCTGCTTGTACAGAAATCTATGGGCGTTAGCTACCTCCTTTTTAGTGCATGCTGAAAGCGCTTCAAAAGCTTGTGTTGGAATTGTTTAGGATATTTGTATGAATGTTTGGTCCTTTACGCAAAAAACACTAAACGCTTGAGTGTGAATTGATGTTTTAAGTTTACGCGAATGTTAGACATTACAATAAAACTACAAACAAACGAGCTTTCGGAGCACGAAACGCGACACCGTAATGTCGCTTTACGGCAGTATCAAGTGAGTCTGGTCATGCAATTAAAAATAAACGATATATTACTTTTGAATTTAGGAATCTGATATTTATAAATAATTGTTCATTAATTGTTCTTTGTGTTTTTTCAGTTATGCGCCAACACATTGTAAAATATTTTGTGATATTAAAATAGCATGGGGTAAAGAAATAGGCCTAAAGCCAAATGAAATTTTTAAAACTCTTCATACGCTTGGTGTTAGTTAGCGAAGTGTTGTGTAACCATTTGGCAGGTATATTGAAACATCCACTGCTTGTGACGCCTTTATACGAAATTACATTTTATTCTGAAAATATCATTGATTTGCATTTGAAACATTTAACTCGACTGAAACCGCGGGCACTGATAGTATTTAATACACGTAAAACGTAGCAGTGTATGTATTTGGGTCATTGATAATGTGGCTTGTCCATACGTCTCATTTCGCACTCCTAAAATGGTTATACATCCCTACATGCATATCTGAGCGCATGACTGCATGCACAATTGTCGGTTTGTACACACATAATTCGCATGTGGTTATATTTCATAATGTCTGTTCATAGCTGTTCATGACGCAATGTATTCTAAGTTATAATTTTTTTATTTATTGGCAAAAAGATATTACCGAGGAGACATTATTATTTGCCAATTCATCTCCCAGGACTTCAATACATTTCTAGTGCCTGTATATTTATATTTTGTAGTATTATAGTTGTAATTAATGCCGCAGTGTTTAGCGCTTGTCCAGTCCAAGTCCAAATGGGTTCAGTTTCGAATACCGACATGTATCAATGAGTTTTTATAACTTAAGTATATTTCATTAGTGTTCTTACGGTGAAGCAAAACGTCGCGAGGAAACCTGGGCTTAGTCTATACAAATTCGGCGTAATCTAGGATTGGACCGAGTTTCTCTTCTGAAATGAATTGCATGCAAATATCAATTACGAGTATATTCGTGTTATAAGAAATGTTATGTTTAGTATCTATACTTACAATATAAAGATTAAAAGTTTGTTCGAACACGCTAATCTGAGGATCCGAATTGAAAAAATATTTCTGTGTTCAATAGTCTATGAAATGGGAAAAATTATGACTATGCATATACGTTGCGACTAATAGGAACAGAGTTAAGAGATTGAAATTTTTTAATAAATTTGACAAATTTATGTACTCAAAATTATTATATTTAGATATTCATCCGTAAGCAGAATTCGAATGCGCAGCCTCCAGCGTGCCGCGCTCATCATACCCACTAACGTTGCCAATGCGCCGATCATCAATAAAATATAAAATAGAACGAAAATATTTCACAAGTGTTTCGATATACCTGACTAAGAGATTCCGTTCACTTCTCGTGGCATGTGAAACGTTGATGTATGGGGACACGTCGGGAAGTTGTTTATGCAGATATTACGGGAATTTGTATGGAATTTGCAGTTGAACGTGTGGAAGTGTGTGATGTATTGCGTAATGTTGTTTGACTTTTGAAAGTGTGAGATATACAGACGTATCTTAATTTATATGTATTTTTATTGTATAGGCGGGCAAATATGCAATCGCAGTCTTTGGACGACAGCGCCCATAGACATTATTGTCATACAGATTTAAGAGGTAGTGCCATGCTGCACTGGAGCAGGTAGTGATAGTAGATGACACTACATCCTCCTATGCGACGGAATCGGGCAGGTACCTCTTGCTCTCATAATACCGCCGTAGAGTGACACAAGGAGGTGTCGCATTTCGTGCGGTTTGTGAGTAGCCGGTGGTCCATTTGGGGGGGGGGGTCGAAATGGAGGGCATCGATTGAGTTGCATCGGCAACAATTTTTATAGCACAAGGGGGCCCGAGCAACCGGAGCCTTTTGATGACCACCGTCGTATTATTGTTATGCAGATGCGCTGCCCCCTAGCATCTTCCTCCCCCTAATAGGCTACAAACTTTTTGTATATTCCTGTAAGGACAAGAGAAAGTGATGCAGGACAATTGTTTTTCTCTTTCCCTCATTTCATATAACTAAAGATGTTTTACTTCGGACGTGTGGACTAAACAACATTTTCTCAGTATGTAGGCTAACAGACATTCCGAGTGTTTTATCGACTACCGATACCCATACACACATCCTCCATTGGAACACCGGAAACCGCATGAAAAGCGACGGCATATCCATAATTTTTCACCGGTACTATGTAACAAGAGGTAGGATCCAGATCGAGCCGGTCCGCTTCGGCTGCCAAGTAACATAAACACGCTGATGATGATGTTACGTCCTTGCCATGCAGAGAAAGTAACATTGTTCCGTTGTGTAACGTGTATGTGTCTCGCGTTGTGCGTGGGCGGCCTCCGTCTCGAGCAAATCATACGCAACGTCCTTAATTCCAGCGAAACGATTTTATCATAGGTGAAACATCAATCCCATAGTGTGAACGTCCATTGGCATTAAAATATGGGTTTATCTTTTCTTGGTGACGCGGAGAAAAAATGGCCCATTGGAACGGAGGAAGAAAGGAGGGCATCAATGTTAGAAGGATGGGATTTCTCGTTTGCTGTATACTATATACATTTTTACGCGCCGTCGCCAGCCCCGGGTGAGTCTAGTGGCGAGGATTTGTTCCATCCGTAAAAAGGCCAACTTCTAGTGCCCTTTAGTCCCCTGTTCTTATAAGAGGAGTACAATGAACAGCTCCCTCGGTTCAATTGGCTGTACCTGAGTTGCCTGTGTTCACTTTCAGTTGCCGAGCCCCACTGATATGATAAGGCTTGAAACGTGATAAGGCTCATTGGGTTGGTAGGAGTACATACCATTCCTTTTATTGATTGCCTGTCAGGAGAATAGCAGTGCTCCCTTGCTTTGGAGAGAGCTTGAAGCGCTTTTTAAAATAATGTATACCAACAGGTCGGTGATGACTTAAATAAAACTTTGATTCCAACTACGACGTTACGACAAACTCATTTCGTTTTATGTTTCCCTGGTAGCCGGTATGAAAACGCAATAAAACTTTTTAATCAACATCTCTCTGCGGTATGTCGATCGACGAGATTTTAGTGTTTTTTACGTTGCAATAAAACTTAAGAGGGATCATATCGGGGTTTATTTAAATATTTCAAATTTTCGACGGCTCGGGTGCTTTCTAGCGTCCCAGTTATAGTATCCCCACCATGGATGAACTCTTGACGTGGGGTGTTTTTTTACCCGCTGCGCAGAGCTAAAGGCTTAAACTTTCGTCGTATACGTGAGTGACAAAATTCTTTTTTCTTGTTTTCAAGGAAGAAACTGCTAGTCTACGTTGTCAACGATAGAAAGTGGCAATTTTTTTTACTTTGTCGAGCAGTTAAATAGATGCACGTCTTGGCCAATTATGAAGAAACCCTCAGATCTCATGTAAGTAAACATAAGCTTCGCGTTTGTCAATATGCGTCAAGTGTAATTTATCAGTCTACTCCCGCATTAGTAATTTTCTTGTTATATATATAGGTACAATAAGTACGTTTCCACGAATATTGCGAGGACGGGTGATTAGGAAATTTACACAGTTATAGTTTCTGTGTAGAAGAAAGAAGCAGAATTATAATATATTATGCATAATATAATATTATCTTAATTAAATAAAACCTTATACACACTACGGTATGCACAACATATTGACGTACGACCATTGATTAACAAAAATACAACATTTACTTACATTATACCTTTAAAAATGTTTTACAGTCAAGTTTTATGTGTAGTGTTTTTTTTAGCTATCATCATCGATCTATGGGCGATCACTAGTAAAACCTAATCTAAGCGGAGATTTCACTTGCGCATTTTTTTTTTCAAGGTTTACATTTATGTTACATAATTATAATGTTACTCCAGATTGTAATCTACATATTTGACAAATTTCATTCAATTCCACTTAGTAGTACGTGAAAGAGTAACAAATAGTTTTACAAATTTTCGCATGCATGTTAGGATAGAGCTACAACTAAGGTACACAAAACTTAATGCCAACAATTTAATTCGACAAAAGTAAATGGCACATAAAATATCATTAAACGGCAATAGGTGTTGGAACGACTTAATCAGGAAATCAGAGACATATACAGTCGGAAGGCGACAGTGGCGCGTGGGTGCGTACCAGCAGCCGGTAGCTATCAACTATTGTATTAGATAGCGCGATATGTTTTAGTTCATATGAGGGCGAAATATGAGGCATAGTTTCCAAGGTTTAATATTTTTTTCTACTCCTTGTTAAACGATATCTTCTTCTTCCTAGTCTTTTACCGTTTTTATATCGGATGACTGTACAACTTCAGTATAAAGTCGGAGCCAGTGCACCAAGTTTTTTTTTTGTCCATCGTATACATGTCTCAATTATAGTCTCATCTACATCTGCTGGTGTAGATGGTATTTTTTTAACAGGCTTGGAACACTATTGGTTTCCACCACTGCAACTCCTGTGTTGCCAGGGTCAACAGTGGCAACCACATTTGATATGATCGCAGGGAGTCCAAGGGAAGAGCTAAAAACTGTCTTGGTACCCGCAACGAGTTCAAACAGAAGAAAATAGGAGCAGTAGGAAGTAATTCCAATTTCCGACCTCAATCAAATCGGGAGATAGTACAAGATTGCAATGACTTGTACACACCAAGGAAAGAGAGCGCAGCTCTAGGTAGTCTCATTTCCTTTTTTGGGTAGTAGGCACGAACTGCAAACTCTCGAAAATGGCACGAAACTCTGTAAAATATATTACTTTATAAAGATAATGAAAAGGTGATGATATGGTAGGGTTGCTGATAAGATATTAGACTTTGCCGTACAGGAATATAATAATGAATTATAAGAATAATGAATAAGTGGATTCAGAGCATCAACCAAAAAACAATAATTATTATGATGAGCGAAATGTATCTCTCGAGTGGCACTCAGGTGCAGTCAGTCAGACAAAGTTGTTAAGTTCACAAAAAAAAAATATAGAACATTTTGATTAGTTCGCACTATGTAAGCTCACCCTAAGGCTATATGTTAGATTAGACACAGTCTGCTGGGCGCTGCACGTCCCGGTACCGCTAGTCGCAGTCTCCCCGGAGTGGTTCTGTGCAACATTTCACAAGTCCACCAGTTGTTGTGATGCCTGTCATATTATTATCTGTGCCCGTATTGAATTGTGTCCACTTTAAATTGTATGCAGATAATTATGTTTTTAGTTAAAGTTCCTTTGGTGTTTTGTTTGAGTTCGTTGATCGTGAAGGTTTAGGATCGATTGCCGCAAGAGAGCAAATAAAAATTGCTAGTTTTGTTGTTAGAAATCAACATATTCCGTTATAAAACATAATATTTATTACATCGGTGAGTAAATTCCTATGCTTCGGAGAATAATTAGCAATCGGTTGTATGCCTAGTTCGTTCTTAAATGTGACTTTTTTTACAAATCACGTCAAAGTAAAAGTAATAATTTATAACTTTGATTTAAAATTCCGGTTTAGGATATTGAAGTAATTTTTTTATAGACTACTAGGGTATTACGTATTTTTCTGTAGGCGATACATAAGTTCCTAGGACTTGAATGTTATTTATAACACCGTTCACTCGTCCGTTAAAGTTTCATTTTCTATTAGGTGTCCCTTAGTGTGCTTCGTTTAATTTTTTTTAATGAGGTTAATGTTAAAATAAGGATTCTTTTTGGCAAATGACTATCGTCATCGTACAAGTCATGAAGTTCTTTTTTCTTGACAATAAGATCAGCACTGGCCATCTTACTGCGCTACATTTTGTGGCGGCGTCATTAGCCTAGAAAATATCATCCAGTGTGAAGGGTTTTGAGCATAACACGCACTGCTGCAGATGATTGTATTGGAGATAGATATTCACATTTCTACCTGGTAGGAAGTTATTGGGTCCCAACGGGTCACGCCTTGTTTGCAACAGCCTACGTTCCTTCCCTTGCTTCGCTTCACAATAATATTTGTGCAGTCAGCGCTACAGATGGAGGATTGTACGTTATCCAGATCAAAGACAGCGTAGATAACATATAATATTCGGGTTGGTCGTTTGTGCAAATGTTAAAGAGCAAGGGAGACAAAACACTCCCCTGTGGTATTCCAAGAGAACGAGGTGCTAGTCTATCCTGGCAGGCCACCCAGATCTTTCGGAAGCTGCTATAAAGTGTCAGCATAACCATCATTTCACGTCAGCACCTTGACAGTTAGTCAGTAGTAACCTAGTCGTGAGGGGCGAATCGCCTACTACACAGCAAGTACATTACCTGTTACTGATTCCAGACCGTAAAGCGGAATATTTGCACAATATTCATTATCGTAAGCACGTAGTTATATCGCATGGCTCTGCACGTGACTCCGCTTGCGAAACGCCCGCGACGCACGCAACCCGTATCGCCATCTTGTTCCCGCAAACTAATTCCTTAATTAAGTGTAAACCGTTCGATGTGCGTGGAGTAGGATGGGGTTGCAACGGGTTGGGAATATCTTTACAATTTAGCTTATCTTATTATATAAAAGCTTATTTTATTATAAAACAAAGTCCCTACAACCAACCTTTTTAATATATATTAAAGGGTGACAAACTAGCAGACGGAGCCTTATGATAACTACCGAAGCATATAAATATCTGCACAATAGTTTACAAATACGTTACCCCCTCCCCTCCAATAAGCCAATGTTTTTTATAGTATAGGGGGCAAATAAGTAGGTAATCAGAGCTTTTCAACGACTGCCGACGAAAACGTATGAAAATCCGTATTAAATACTTACTATACCGAAGCGTTGCCCACGTTTTATTCTCCCCAATGGGCCACTGGCTATTCACAAACCACAGGAAACGCGACACCGAAGACATCACTTTACGCCGGTATCATGTGAGCGAGAGGTATCTTCCCGGTCGTGCCGGCCCAATTCTGCTGCAATACAGCATGGGACTAGGGACACATTATCTGTAGGTGATCCATTTTCTCAAAATTTATATACGGGATTTTCATGCACTTTCACTCATGGCCTATTCCCGAGGAAGGCTTTAGTGTATAATTTGGCCTCTGTTCACGGGTGAAGGATCCGTTAGAAAACGAATATTCATTCGTTTTTCACCCAAGTATAGATTGATTCCCAATTGTATGTACTATAAAAAAACTTCAACTGAGTGAGGTTTGTCATTTTCCGGTGACCCTGCATGGGAGTAAGGAAGGCATCTACATAACAAATGTGTACTCTGTGGGAGTCGGTTCTCTCGGAATGATTGTTTGCCCCTTAACTATAAAAAGCCTCTCAAACCGGTCCGACCCCTCTACAGATCAGTAATCACACTAACTATAAATTATGACCTTTAAAATTAAAATCCAATTCCTTTCTCTCAGTGTGCACCGGACCTGATCAGGCTGTAAAGGGTTTTATGTTGACAGTGTGTAATAGTTCGCCACCTGTGCTACGCAGCCTCAGCCACACTGCCACACTCACCACAAGCCCGCATTGCCACCGCCACAATAAACTACCTGTCTGCTCCTACAAACATATTACCTATTTCAATAACAAATTATATATTCATGAGTAGGGCTGTTACATCAACATTATTTCATAGTCTTCAACATGTCAGACAACAAGCTTCGGGTTCCCCGTCATCTACACAGAAGCCGAGTGAAACCAGCCGCCATCGAGCGCTTATCTGCAATATTACCATATTTATAGGGGGTCACTGACAAAATTGGCCGCTATAATTCAATGGGGGTCTTATACACCAAATTTACCAGATTTTTTTATCAGATAATGGTGCGGAATCCTTCGTGCGCGCGGCCGACTAGCATTTGACTAGTTTTTTATTTCAGTTCTCGCTATTTCGCAAGTATGCCATGAAAAATGTGCAATTTTAACTAAGCTGATGTCTTTGGTAACTTCATATGAGTCTGTTTCAATGCTCGTTAGCGCGTAGCAGCCCTATGTGTGAACAGTGAATGTGTAATCAATTCCGCGAGTGAGGTGGTTCTATGTTTACTTTATGTTGTATTCATTGGAACTGTTTTATGATATAATCTGGCAACACATTAACGACTGCCGGCCTACGAGTTGTATCCGTATGTATGGCACCATCAGAGATATCCGGCACTGCTCAACAGCCTTGTAGTAGTAGAATAGTAGCCAGTAGAATAATTAACTTGGGTTAAAAAGGTGCTTTTCTGTCCATCCAGTTTGTAAAATTATATTGCGTGAATGATTAAGAAACCTACGTACACAATCTTTCGTATTACAAAGGAGGAAAAGAGCATTCGGAGCCTTTTTGCGACCGAAGTTCAATGCCTGACACCCGGAAAGAGGTTTTGCAGTTGTGTTGGCTTTGTTCCCTCCTCACCTGCTATTGGTCACTGGGATCACGGGTAGTTGCATATAAGCTAGAGGTACCTCCCCGGTAGTACCAATACGGCCGCAATGCATGCCACTACATCTAGCTAAGTGTGAGATCTGCATAGGGTATGTGACTTCATCATGTGCAAAGTTACACATAGATACTCCATCCAACTCAGTTTGGTCAAATACGCGGGAAGCGATGCTCAGTAGATCATATCTGGTTACAAGTTGCGCTTTGTTATGCACCTTTATTTCTTATCTAAGGAATCCCATATAGCGCGAAGAAGGTAGGCCCGGACCGGCAGACCGGCCGTCTTGGCGTTCGTTGAAAGAGGCCTATGACCAGCAGTGGACCGATAAGGGCTGATGATGATGCACCGTTATTTCATGCGTTTACGAAATAAAATTTGTTAAAAATATCACCTATGACTAGCAAAGGACGTAGTTCGACTACGGGAAAAGAGGGGGTCTATTCCCCTATCGTTTCCCTAAACTAGAAGATACAAAAGACTTCGCTACTGTGTAGGGGCGGGAGCAATGGCGTCGCCAACCAGGAGTAGATCCTTCCGGTAAAAAAGGACGTGGTTCGGGTACTTGAGGTATGTTTATTAACTTCCCTTTCTCTCTCTCTGTCTGTTAATGATTTTATATCGTATGCGATGGCGATAGGTCAGCTTTATTAACTTGAAGTCTCTAATTCGCTCTGTACACTATATCGTTCCCGGAAACTTCACATTCCCACAAATCCACTAGAACTAGCCAAGCGAAATGTGTTTCTCTCTCTCTCTCTCTCTCTCTAATAATATGTATCATGAAAGCGCACAATGACCAATATAATAAGATGTATAGAGATCGCGGAAGGCAGGTCGTGCAGAGCGAGACGAATGTCGGCCGCTCATTAGCATAACATATCGGTATGTTAAACGGAACATGACTGGCGCGGCCTCGGGACGTGTGTGCTGGCGCTGGATTTGTGACTTCATCGTGTGCAGACTTGTGAGCCTGTCAGAAGTGGCCTACGGAAATGCTAATATGTGCTGATGACATTCTTACGTCATTTGTCCACGGTCTCGTTAACGCGGGGAGCGCTCGTCTGGTGGTGAATGGGGAAAGGTATTGTGCAGAATGATCTCTGCCCCACTTGGTGGGAGGGGGGGGGGATGATGATAGGATCTGCGTAACAATCATGCGAATGTCCATGGGCGTCGGTGGTCATGAAAATGCACCGCATGCTCGTTTACCACCTAAGGTTATTTAGATTTTATTATTTATTTATATTTTAGGGGGTAGACCACCACGTAGTGAGTGGCGCAACAGCGGAACTGTGTATGTTTTTCGTTACAATGGTATTCAGAAACAGCCCAAAATTCCTTCACCCCCAAGAAGCCACCATTACTAGTAAAGTTTTCTAAAATTACTTCTTAGCGGATTTCAAGTCTGTAAGTGTTGTAGTTTCTGGGATGAGGTGATTAATCATTGGGTGGCATTTCGTTTACACACACACACGTATATATATATATATATATATATATATTAAATCACAGTTTATTTGCGTACTTAGGAATTCAGCCACATGTAGTATATATCGCCCTTTTATCATAAAACTGATAATAAGCAAAGCAGTAATCTCATTGTTTTGGCATAAGGTAGTGTCATGCTGCATTGCGGGTGATAAGACCAGCGGATCAAACTCTCGCTCATATAATACCGATGTGTGTGCTGTCGCTTTTGTGTATTTTACGTTGCCCCATTCGAGGAGAAAAAAAATATAAGCCACCCTCAAATTTACAAAGATTTCTAGTGTAATAATAAATCTGCATTTTATGAACATTAGGGTACAATCTACAATGTCCCAGCAGTTCAGATCTAGCTCCATCTGTCTGTCCGTCTGTCCGCGCTGATGTGCTGCCGGCGCGTGTTGTGGACTCCATTAGACGCGACTTATGGTCTGCTGTCGTGTTAGGCCACGCTCGGAGATTGTACTTCGGTCAACGATCTATAAACACAATATCTAGATGCGACAATCGTGTCGCGGTTTATCCCGCGCTCATATACAGGTTGGGGATTATGGTACACCGAGAAACTGGACATCGTATGTGTAATGACGTTCCTTGCCTACAAACTGAAAATCAATGAATTATATTCAGTGATTCAGTCACAGAATATTATTTTTCATTTTCAGAAATCTCACCACGTTCTTTGAAAGTGTTGTTTTAGAGTTTGCTGTTAGAACCAATTTGATAGTATTATAATACTCGCATATATTAGTACTACGGGAGTTTCCAATTTTCATGCTATTATAATTGCCACTCTGTGTGTAGGAGGTAGTGCCTTACTTCAGCGGAATTGGGCCGCCACGGGAGGTACCTCACGCTCATATGATACTGCTGTAAATTGATATATTCTGTGTCATGTTTCGTGCAGTTTAAGAGTAGGCGGTGGCTCATTGGAAGGGGACGTCGTCGGGAGGTCGGTAGTCGTAAAAAGGCTCCGATAACTCGTTTGCACCCGATATAATCTACAGGCTCTGAAGTGACAACATTTAGCAACTTTCAGTTCAGAGTTTTTTGAAAAGGGCCCTCCTTTCGTTCGCACCACTGCTACTCCAGTGACCCCAGGACCCACAGCGGCACATATAATGTCCCTTTGATATGATCACATGATGAAAAGTCGAAAGCTATATTGCGATCCGCGACGAGTTTAATCAAAAGTAAATGATGGAGGAGGATTTGGAAGTAATTCCAATTTCCCTCCCTAATCAAAGCGGATGCACTACAAGATTGCAATGACTTACACAAGCCGAGGAACAGAGAAGGCAAGCAGGTAAGGCACAGCTGCTGGACACCGCGAGAAGGTTAGTATACTATAAAAAAGAATAGATATAGTTTGCTTAAACTTAAGAGATACATGAAAATTGTCCTTGCACTAAAATACTAGTCACATCCAGTGAACCCTACCTCTGGCGGTACATATATTTTTCCATATGCAAATACGTCGATTGTCCCGCAAAGGCCACTACACTAGATCCTATCTCCGACATTTAGCTTGGACATGTTATATGAGACACGCCGATCAGAATGGGCCCTTCATCATCATCAGGTATCAACCGCTCTTTACTAAACCAATCAAGGAATGTACGTGTTGAGTCATCATGCAATTGGAGATCGACATAGAGAAACATTCCTAACAGCTGATGCTTACCTCACACAGTTTATATTCGGTGAGGTCTCAATCACGAGATGGGGGACACGAGATGGGGAAGAACATTAATTAACATTAACATTAACATTATTAACAAAAACATTAAGCAGAAGATATATCTTCTGCTTAATGTTTTTCTTATGTTCTTTGTTTGTAAGGGAAGGTGCAATCTTCAGAAGTGAAAAGGTGGCAGCGCGTAAATGCGTTTAGAAAAAGATACTGTTCACCTTGTAATATGGACCATACTGACAATGGAAGCGTCGCAGGGATGGTAAATTTCATTAGGAACATAAGTGGCCATTAATTTATTACGTAAGAATAATTACTGATACATAGTTCCCATTAGAGAACTGGCGCAAATGTGTGTTGTTATTGTAACGATAGTTTTAGAAAATACCTACCTCCATAATAAGTCAAGTAAACAACCACAGAAATAAGCCCCTTGGATGTCATCCATTAGACAAAGCGTATCAATCATAAAACTTTCAGTTCTAAACTGACCTGGACCTCAGCAAGTCGCAATTAAAGTAATCTTAAAGGCATAATGAGCCCATAACCATATAGTACAAGGCCGCGGGACCAGTAATGTGGCAGTATATCATGACCAGATCAGGGCAGCTCGCAGCTGGTATGTGGGCCAGCAGTGTTCGACAAGTGTGGATAAATATCCATTGATAAGTCGGTGCCATTAGAGGTAATGGATGCTTTCGCTCGGCACGTGCAGTGATAGAGAGTCTAAATATATGTATAACTTAGCTCACTTAGCTACTTAAGCATACGATTAAGTCCGTGGGACTTGCCTATACCTACCGGGGAGGTACCTCTCGTTCTCACGATATCACTCAAAGTAACAGTTCCTACTCCTTATGGATGTTCTCCCATGGTTTTTTTATGAACGACAAGAAATTCAATACTCTGCTACCCACATCTACCTCATATCGACGATGTGTAAATGTTTAGAGTATAATATGATAACCTAACATTAAATTTAAAAACAAAATAGAGCCTGAAATATATTGTAATATATTGTAGTACAACACGTCACCCAAGTCATCAACGAGAACCCAACGACAGCTCATGGTAAAAATCTGTGAAGCCATTAGGGATGTAGCAGGGAACATAAAAATCCACGTACACACAAACATAGGTTTGAAAAACATGAATCACTTACTGACGCGCGAACAAATACAGGTAAAACTCCGAGCCGCAGCTAACTCTAACATAACCAAGGTCTACAACACCACACAGTAAATTACAACGACATTCGACACGTAATTACAGTCTAATTATTTTTATTCTACGAAACCTGATGCAAATACGAATTTCAGCTGAGATGTCGCAACATCCAAATTATAGAGCAGATGTGCCTAATTCCCGAGACCGTAGTGCGCAGGAGTTTTCTATTAGTAAGTGTGGTTTAAGGTGTCTATCATGTTATAGGAGCGGCAGCGGTGGCTTCGGCGGTAGCGGAGCTTAATATATCACTGTGTCAGATGTTAAATTTGATTAAAAATGATTGGTCAAGGATCGACTTAAGAAAGAATATCCATACTTATAGTATAAATCTAAAGAGTTTGATTGTTGGATAGGACCGCGCTAATTTCAGGAAATACTGGCCCGAATGAAAAAAAATGTGTTAAATAGTAAATTTCTTTAGAAAGGCTTATGGCCTACCATGTCGCTACGACTACGATGTAACTGTCACGTGTCGGTTGAGAAACGCAATTATTTTTTCTACAGAACGTTCTGGTATTCTATCGAATTGATAGATTAGCGCTAGAGTATGGTTTGATTCAGCTCATAAAATCTGCCTGTCTCTGTGCGATTAATATTCTCAAAATCTACAAAACAGATTTACGTGCGATTATCACCTATTCGTAGAACGATTACCTTCGAAATTTGCTACCATGGTCATCAATGTCACCCATAATTCTAGCTGCGACGGTAATAATTTAACTGTGTTAAAGTGAGGGCTGGCCAATGATAGTTTCATAATCTAATACAATATTCTAATGTAGCCTTCTTTACCCGCCTCTCTTATCACAATGTCCGCGACCCCGTCGCTGTACCTAGGACGGCATTCCTGTCGCGACCGCAAGCACACGCTCGCGAGAATTAATCACAATTATGTGACAGGAGTGTGATTGTGATGGAAGGATATGTATGATCACCCGCGAGCGTAAGACGTGGATATATGGAGCTTGAGACACATCTAGTTGTAGCTAGCACGGAGTAGTGGAAATATGGAGCTCTAGACACATCTAGTAGTTGCAAGCAAGGAGAACGTGAATAAATGGAGTTTGATACACATCTAGTAGTGGTTGGATGCTAAGTCATAATATTCTGAAAAAAAGAAACACAAAAATAGAAGGATGTATTGAAATAAAATCCGAATATACTTCTACTAAAGTATATGAAGAGTTTGTCATTCAACATTACTTAAGTGGACGGCTTTAATCCTTACGACCTTATAGCCTTGTACTTGATTATTGGAATTATCAACAAAAATGTCCATAAATTTTGTCGTAATAATGATAGTATCTTTATTCAGTACCCTTCCCTGTGTGTCCAATAATTAAGGAGTGACATGAGATCAGCTGTGGCGGCCATTGTTTCCAATTAAGAAGTGATAATCTATGATACGAGTATTGCGGACGTCGGTGGACCAGGGACTGGAAAACCCCTGTTACGATTAAGCCTATTTTAAGGGACAACCAATTGAAATCTTACCCAAATGAAAAGGAAACTTATTGATAGCGTCAGTCTTTCCAACGGAAACCATTTTGAATAGGTTACCTACTTCTGATGCGCTTACACAGTTATAGTAAATACCCAATAACATATAATATACAGTCAAATATAGCAAAATATAAATATTTCAGTACTTACCATTATAGGTTTCATCCTCATTATCAATCTTTATCGGTCCACTGCTGGACATAGGCCTCTCTGAATGAACGCCAGGCCGACCAATCTCCTGTTACTCACATTTATCCCGGTGTTACAATTTATGTTCTATAATTCTCAAAAGGGGTCAACAAGGGGCTTAAGAGACTATAAGAGTCGTATCAAACTTTTATATATATTTATTCAATTGGTCTTTTCACACATAATTTCACTTCATTTCAAAACTGCACTTCTTTTCAAAACGGACCGGCTGCCGTACGGAGATCGTCTTCCCACCTGGCAAACGGTCGACCAACACTTCGTTATCCTAGACGCGGCCTCCACTCCAGAATCTTACAGGCCCATCTGCCATCAGTTCTTCTGAGTGTGTGACCAGCCCATTGCCACTTCAGCGCTCACAAGCCTATACGTCGCGTGATATCGGATCTTTATATATATCTTATCTTCATATCTCTTCCGCGCATAATTTCTTTCCATTTCTCTAAGAAACCTAATAATCAATGGGTAAGCTACAATAGGGTTTCCGAATTCGTTTAGTGCTTACCCGCATTACCTCGATACTATTTGGTACCCGCATTACCTCGATACTATTTGGTAAGCCTTTCGCTAGGCTAAGTCGACGATTTAACTATCGGGTTGAATTATAGAATCAAATTACAGTTATTATCAGTTAAAATTTATACCCGAAAGATCGATTTAAAATATTGATTAGGCGGAGATGTTCTCGTTGTTAAAATATTTATTACAACAGTACTCCTACTTACACATACTGGTATTTCATGGCGCATCTATGCTAATAATACGAAGCTGAAGAATTTGTTTGTTTCAACGCATTAATCTTAGGAAGTATTGGTCCAAAAAAAAAAAATGTGTTGAATGGCCTATTTATCGTGGAAGGCTATATGCTACAACCTTCATGGCATGCATACCATGACGCCGCTGACGATAGAAAAGGTATGCCATAGGCAGTTACATGATGGCAAGTGTCCGCTTTGGTCAACAAAGAAGGAAGATGAGAAGTCATTACTATCTTTGTCTATCATCCATGTATATTGCGTAGAGAGAAATGAATGAAGAAGAAGAGACAGAGTCTTTAGAGTAGACGGCCGTGTTTTAGCTGTCTCCATATAGTACTCCATGGATATCATAGACTATACACACTTAATCTATGAATGCAATAGACAACAGACTCGTCCGCTCTTCATATCGTCTGTGATCAGTTCCCGGTCTCTACGACCCACTAATTAGTGTTCGCATCGACAGATTGTGTCTTTGGTGATTTGACTTTGATTAATTTCTTTTGGCACTTTTCACCTTTACGATTTCCCTGATACGTCCAGTTGGTTGGTAATTAGTATTACATGGTGTTAATTATGAAGGATATACCTATCGATGTAGGTACTTATATATATACTTATATATCATAGAGACTTAAGTAAGAGGTTTTGCATTGCATTGCGTATTGCGGCGGAATTGGACTGGTCGAGATATCCCCGGATATCTCGACACCTACGGTGTCAGTTACGCTGTCGCGTTTCAAGTGGTTTGTGACTAGCCGGTGGCCCATTAGGGGGATGGGGTCAAAAGGAGGGCAACGCAACGGCATAGTAATGATGCATTTGTTCATGGGCCTCGGTAGTCATAGAAAGGCTCCGATTTCTCATTTGTCCCTGTAAAAAATAAAAAATACTATGAGCGGCTATTGTCATCGAAAGGCGTTCACCTTGAATACACACTACTCCTTTCCCCCTTACAGAATATAAAAGTAAAGAAAAGTGAAGTCAAGATAAGAAAAAGAAGTGAAACCCTTAAAAGTGCGTGGGTATCTACAGGATGCTGCTGCTGATTTCAAGTAATGTCACTGCGCTATACTAGCTTATTACGTCACAGCGGATGTAATCTACGCGATGTTGACAAAATCATGCACCACACCCCGAGCAGCTTAAATAGCTGAGTGTATAAATAACAGAACGCCCGCCTCCGCCCGCGGCAGTATCCAGTATTGATGCCGGCCTGGAATACGATTATCCGGTAATATTGCACTTCTAGTAGTTATAACATCTCTAGATTTAGGTATCAGCGGTAAGGATCGTGACACACCAGGTTTGTTGAAAGATCTATCAACTAGGTCCATTCAAATTGTTTACTACATTCTAGGTAATCGTGCCCTATTTTGGAACTAAAATGTGATTCCAGAAGAAGATAATAATTACAGATTATAATAAAATTGCTTTAATGGATTTTATCACGGTCTATTAAGTATTTTACGATCCCGACGCTTCAGAAACTATACCGCTACTGTGGTCACGCCACATCGCGCGGCATGGAAACATATGAGGTGAAACTCTTCCGAAATAGTAACTACTCCTGGTTTTCTTCGCAGGCTGCCCTGCGAGGGCTACGGGCACCGAGGCGAACCTCCTAGCCCGGGTTGGGTCACGAGGGGACAATTATCCCTTCAGTAACGGGGCCGCATTTCAGCGGCTTTACCATCTCAGTCTCAGGGGGGGAATGAAGGCCAGATGTGTTGTGTAGAATGTTATGATTGTTGGTGAATATGAGTGATATGGATGTGTTATGCATGTGCATGTGTGATCCTCGTCCGGACGCGCAGCCCCTAGTACGGGGAGTTCACGCGGATACGGTCTCCCGTCAGGTGGTCGCGCGTGCGGCGGGTACAGGTCCTGTATCTAGCATGCGGTTGACTTTCTGCCTCTTGCTGACATATAGCACCGTCGTCTTATCCACGTTGACGGACATGCGCCACCTGTCGAGCCACTCCGGCTATATACCTGTCCTATACGCACTAACCTCCCATGCCCAGCGCAAACGCCTGCAAGCCCAGCAGAACATCTCCCTACGGGTCATCACGGGAGCCGGTCGCTACGTCCGAAACCATGTGATCGCGCGT